>VWYP01011370.1:47216-80097 GCA_013400435.1 Pycnonotus jocosus
CCACTGGGACAGGGCAGGGATAGAGCAGCACCCACTGGGACAGGGCAGGGATAGAGCAGCACCCACTGGGACAGGGCAGGGATAGAGCAGCACCCACTGGGACAGGGCAGGGATAGAGCAGCCCCCACTGGGACAGGGCAGGGATAGAGCAGCACCCACTGGGACAGAGCAGGGACAGAGCAGCACCCACTGGCACCTTCCCCAGCCCAGCTTTGGCAGCTTTGGAGGCCATGGAGGGCAGGACCCTCTTCCCTTGTGTAGGACCAGCAGCTGAGGCTCCCAGTGTGGCCCAAAATCCTTCAGAGAGGAATGGAAACCATTTCTCTGGGGCTGAGCAGCTGCCAAGGTTCTGTTTAGGGACAGCAGCTCTGCCCTGGGCCCAGATCCCTGCAGGAATGGGGTGGCATTGGCACCCCGGGGTGCAGCTGTGCCCCACAGCCCTGGGAAGGGACAGGAGGCAGCAGAGTGGGCTCAGGCAGCTCCTCCACCTTTCTGCAGGGATCCTGAACCCTGGGAATGGGCTCCAGGCTGATCCTGAATCCTGGAATGGGCTCCAGACTGTCCCTGAACCCCGGGATTGGGCTCCAGGCTGTCCCTGAACCCTGGGATTGGGCTCCAGGCTGTTCCTGCTGTGGAAGTGCTGAGGCCCTTTTGGAAATCAGCTCCTGGAGTGCTGCAGGAAGGGTCAGGAGCTGCTCTGGGAGCTCATGACCAGAACCAAAGCCCAGGAAATCCAGCCTTGGGCTCCTTCAAAGCATCGATTCTCAGCTCATGGCCGAGAGGGATGGGAATTCATCACCATGGATTTGGAAAATGCAGATGAGGAGGAGCTTGGGCAGGACAGAGGCAGCCTCTAATTAAAGGGTTCAGCTAATTGTCCCTCATCAGGTCACCACTTCACTGCCCCTCAGAGGATTTTGTCCTGGGAAAATCCCAATCCCAGGCAGGGCTGGGAGCACATGGGTGACATCAGACCCAGAGAAGAACCTGCTGATCCCCCAAAAGGGACAACAACCAAAAAGGTCCCTTTTGGCATTAAAAATCCGCACTTCACCCTTGGAAAAGCAACCCCAAAAGCCTTTGGCTGGGGATACACAACCCCAAAAACCTTTGGTTGGGGATACACATCTCCAGGTGCAGCAGAGGCTGAGCTGGAGATCCAGGAGAGATGGGAAAGGGTTTTCCCCACACACAGCCAGCCCTTGAGAAAACTGAACAGCTCCAAATTGCTTTAAACGGCCTTAAAACAGCAGCTGAAAAATCCAACGGGATCATTTCCTCCTGCACATATTTGGGAAGGTATTTATTTTATATCTTGTGAAAAAAAAAAAGAAATTCCAGGATGTAAGGGAGAAGCCAAGAAAGAGGAAAAAAAAGAAAAAAAGAGGGGAGGGGGAAAGAAAGAAAACAAATTTGAACTGGGCCTGTTTTCCGTGCAGTATTAAATCTCCAGCACACAATGAATCATGCAGTGCTCGGCCTAACAAGGAGGACTCCAGAAAGTCTGTAGGATGAAGGAGTCACTGGAGACTCCAAGAAATTCGACAGGCTTGCTCCAAAGTGCACAAAAAGGGGTGGTTTTTTTTAGTAAAGGAGAAAGAAAAGGAGAGAAAAAAAAAATCTCTGAAATTACAGCCCTGCAACAGCTTCATTTGTATAATCCCTCTCGGGGCTGGGGGCTGTTTGGCAGCTCTCAACAGCAGCAGCGGTGCAGGACAGAAGCAACCCAAAGGAATCTGGATGTGAACTTTTGTCCCAGATCCAGGCGTGTGTTTACGGTGGGACAGGCAAAGCCCAGGCCAGGATGAGCCCACAAAGCCCAGAGAAGCAGGGCTGGAGTCACCAAACCTGTTCCCTGGCCCCAGGCATGCAGTGTTCACCCAGCCCAGCGTGTCTGGCTGCTCCAGCACGGCTTCACCCCAGCCCGGGCACTGCCCCAGCAGCTGCAGATTTTTCCAAGTGCCCAACCTCAACCTGCGCCTTTGGTTTCCTCTCCCTGGGCCAGCAGTGCCCTCCGTGGGGCTTGGGGCCTCTTCCCAGCCCGTTTTTCTCCAGGTGTTGCTCCCTCTCCCTTCGTTCACCCCACAGCAGCCTCACAGCCCCTCCTCTCTTCCATGGAATTCCAGGAAAAGCCACTTTAACCTCTCAGGTCTGACCTGGCAGCCTCCAGCCCCGATTTCCTCGCTTGGGGCAGGAAAAGCCTCGGGGGAGCCTCCAGCAGCTCTGGCCCAGCCTCTGCAGCCTCTCCCCATGGCCAGGGTGCCCTTCCTCATGAGCAGGAGCCACATTCCCACCTCTGGGGATGGACACCCCCAGGGAAGGAGTTGAGGGAGGGTCCCTGGTGCTCCTGGGTCTGGAGAGATGGTTTTGCTCCATCACCACCATCACAGACCCTTCCTGGAGCTCCCTGCAGTGGCTTTGATGCAGGATGGATGCACTGAACACCCGGGGAGGGGCAGAAAGCTCAGCCCTGGGCAAGCACAAGCACAGCAAACTCATTCCTTGGCCTTTCATCTGCCTAATAACGCTCTCTGTGGCATCCAGAGAAACCTGGGAATGGCAAAAAGAGCAGGAGCTCCTCTAAAACAGGGATCCACCTTCTCCACGTGCTCCTGGAGCACAGGGAGCTCGGGTGGGGACAGTCCCAAGGGAGCAGCAGCTGCTGCCACCAAAAACCTCCACGGTGTTCAAACTCTGCTGGTTTGACTGGGTGGGAAATGGGAAGAATCACTGCTCTGACAGCATGCAAAGGGTTCAGATCCTGAGAAATCTCCCCCTCCCAAAAAAAAGAGAAAAGCACCAAAAGGAGTCCCAGTGTCCCTCTGTGGTCACCTCTGCATGCCCAGAGTGCAAAGCACAGCTCAGCACCTCGGAGATGTGGCAGAGCCTGGGATGGGGGCACGGACATTTCTCCGAGCTAAACTCAGACGTCGCTGTGCTCTCCCCTCAGGATCAGCAAGAAAATCGCGGAGGATGCTGCGGGAGGGCAGCAGAGGCAGCAAAGCCGGGCTGGGAGGGAGGCGCAGCCCCAGCAGCTTCCCCGGGCCAAGGCTGACCTCCGCAGGCTGCCGGCATCATCACAGCCCCGGCAGCGCCCGGAAACATCCCCAAACCCTGGCGCAGACACGGCGCCTTGTCCCCTCCAGGCTGTCCCAGTGTCACCAGAGCTGGGGACACCTCTGGGGATCAGGAATTCCTGCCCTGTGTCCCGTGGGGGCGGTTCCGCAGGGGGACACAGGAGATGCTGGGCTGGTTTCTGCTCCCAATCCCTCTGGTACATCCAGGACTCCTCCCGGGAATGTCCCCCACTGGACACAGGAGATGAAGCCCCAGGCCAGGAGCAGATCCAGGAATCCCAACTGCCCCAAATCCACATCACCTCCTCCAACAGGAGACAGCAGGCAAGGACTGTTTACAGCTCTGCATTACTGGAAAGGTATAAAGGCTTCTCCTACATCCCAATAATCAATCTGAGGATTTGGTGTTCAGCTCCAAAAGAGGGGAAGATCCCATCGGTGGAGCTGACACCACTGATTTTCTGTTCCAAGGAAATCTGAGCAAGCAGAGCCCTGCCAGAGCCAAATCATCCCTGCAGGGCTGAGGCAGCTCCTGCCTGGCTGAGCTTTGCACCAGCAGCAGCTGCTGTGGATTCCCAGACACAACCTCTGCCCCCTCAGAGCCCGGGGTTTGTCTGGGAGGCAGAGCCAAGGCCCAGAGTGGATCTGCTCTGCCTGTGATGGGAAGAGAACCTGGCAGGGTCCTCATGGAAGGGCAGCAGGAGCTGCTGGGAGGCTTCAGAGCGAGGGAATCAAAGGAGGATCAGCCAGAGACTGATCAACCCTCAGGAGCAGCCAAACCACGGCAGGACCCTGCGGAGGGGCTGCTCCACCCAGAACACAGCTTTGCCCCGGGGTCAGGGCTGGGGACTCACCCCAGGGCACCCAGAGGCAGCTCCTGCACCCAGGGGTGCCGGAGGGACCCCCAACGATGCCGTGGAGCTCAGCTCTTCCCAGGAACCAGCCCTGACTTGCCTGGGATTCAAGGCCCTCTCTTATCTTCTGCGGCAGCTCGGGCTCGTTGTGAAATCTCCCCACTGGAGATGTCAGCAGCCAGGATTTACGGCTTCTGTAGTTTCCCTTTCATGGCTCCAGCTGGGGAAGAGCTGGCGAGGGATGAAAGGTGCAGCTCGGGGAGGGATGGCAGGGGAGCACTTCAAAGGCTCCCGAGTCGCGTTAGGATACTCGGGATCCTTCTCTCCCAGCCTTCCACAACTTCCAGCAGCCTCTGCCTCCTCCAGCACAGCCATAAAACCATCTGGAGGCAGAGTCAAGCACCTGCAGCTCAGCTCTGGGGCAGGAGCTGCCCTCAGGAGCCCCCAGCAGGTTTCTCCTCACGCCCTGACAGTGAAATTCCAGCTGGCTCAGGCAGGCACAGAGCTCTCACAGGGAAGAGGAGCAGGTTTTGCTCCTAAGGGAAGTCTGGGCTGGAGGGGAAGGCTGAGACGGGATTTTGGCCACTGATGCCTCTGGATCAGGGTCCTCTAGGGCAAGTCACACCATGAGAGGTTTTGCTCATGTGCATCTTTCACTGGGACAAAAGGGTCTGAGAGTCCTGAGCTGGGCTGTGACACTGCAGGGACACAGGGACAATCCCCATCCTGTGAGCTGCCTGCAAGTGTGCAACCCTTCCCTCCTCAAGGAACCTCACAGAGAACAACTCACCCAAAGGTCAGAGCAGCACAGTTTCACACTCCTCCTTGGGTTATGACTGGCTCCAAGGCCACAAAGAGCTGGGAAATTAAAGCCCCATGAAGAAATCTCAGCCTGAACACTTCAAACCCACCAAGCCCATGCACAGAGCCTGCAGTAAATGTTCCTGTGCTGTTGTGGATCTGATTCCTGGGTGAGTGGGTGCAGCAAGATGAAGAGCCAACCACTGCCCTAAAAACACCCAAACACAGACTGCAGGAACTCCCAGTCCCTGTAAGAGCTGTTGCCTGAGGAAATTAAAAACTCAGAAGCAGCTGAAGCAGCAGATGCCTGCCCACACTTTAAATCCCCAAAAGCAGGAGCTGTAGAAGCTCCCAGCACCCTCCTGCCCTCTGTCCCTGCCTGGGCATCCTGGCTCCTGTGCCACAGGTGATGCCACCTGGCAGCCAAAGAGCAGCTGGAGCTGCCCAGGTGCTCTGGGTGACAGAACAGCACAGGCTCCATCCTGCAGCTGTGCTCCAAACACATCCACAGCAGGAGCCCATGGAGCCAGAAAAACCCTCTCAGGCTGGCTGGATGGAAAAGCTCAGCTCCAAGGCACAGAGCAGGGCTGGGATCCTGCTGGAACTTCACCCCCAGCAGCCAGAGGAGCTGATAAACTGGAGTCACTGTGACCAGCACTGCCAATAAAAGCCAGTTTCCTCAGAGCACCTGTCCTTGTCCTCAGGCAGCCTCCAGGGCAGCGACCTCAGCTCCCCTCTTCACCCCAGGAGCCTCCTGGCAGGAGGAGCAGCAGTGCTGGGGCTCTTCTGGAGCCACACGTGAGGGTTTGGGCCAGGGCAGGTCCAGCAGCCAAAGCTGTGCCCTGCAGAGTCCCCACTCAGCTCTCAGGGAGAGATGACTGCAGCTCCAGATGGGAAATACAGGTGGGAAAGGCAGCAGCAAGGTCATGGAAGCAAGGGAGAAAAGCAGGAGAAGCTGAGGATGGAGGGTCCTTGATGCTGCAGTGGGGAACCATGCTGGGCAGGACTCTGACCCACAGCAGTTCTTGTCCCACTGGACAGAAGGAAGAAAATACAAATAACTGGTTCTGCTGCTGGTTCTGCCCCTACTCCAGGCACCACCTCTCTGTAAGACACAGCACAACCCAATCCCACTGCATGGTCCAGGTCCCAAACCCCCCTGGGCAGGCCAGGAATGCTCAGCAGATCAAAGCAGCCCCTGCTGCCCAGCCTGGCCCCAGCTCCCTCCCTGGCAGCCTCTCAAAGCTGCTGCCTTCAGAGTCTGACTGCCCCAATCAGCATCTTTAATCACTGGGCATCACTGAGATTGAGAACCTTGCTGTGCTCTGCACCCAGAGCTCAGCCCCAGCAATGGTTTCTCCTCTCCCCCACGCTCCCCCTGCTCGTGGACAGGGATGTTTTCACCAGTGCTGCCTCCAGACTCATTAAGAGGAGCAGTATCACTTTAATCAGCCTCTTTAAAATAAGAATTCCGTGTGCAAACTGACAAAGTCATTCCCGAGGTCCTGCCAAGCCCTTCGCCGTAGGCAAGGAGCTGAGACGTCCCTTAGCATCAATTTTGTTTGTTTATTTATAAAGTTCACATGTTTGATCTTTGTTTAGCAACCGTTTTCATCTCCCTGTCCAGTGGTAAGAACACAGCAGTTCCTCTCTTGAGTCAAAGCATCATGAGTTCTCCTCTCCCAGCTCTGGAAAATATCCAGCAGCAGCTTTGGGAGAGCTCATCCCAAATTTCTCCAGGCTCAGTGGGGAGGGGGCTGCTCCCCTCCACTGCTCAGGTACAGGCCAGGCTCTGGCTGTCCCCTGAAATTAAAGCTCTTCATTAATTACCTCCTGACTAATTCACCTCCATGACTGTGATTACTTTTAAACGTGTCCATCACGACCCCAGCCTGCTCAGTCACAGCTTTTGGCAGAGCTGGAGAAACACAAACCCGGATTAAAACACTTTGGTACTGCCAAAATGCTGCTGCTTTTCATCTGGAAGGAAAAGACAGCAAAGAAACCCATCTGAAATCCAGGAATTCTGTAATGGGATCAAGTCAACCTCAACTCCTGAAATGGCCACTCAGGGGATAAAGTTGAACCAAGCTTGAGGTTTTTTTTTTTTAATGTCTTTTTAATCCAATCTCACACATCTCTGAAAACCTGTATTCCATAGAAAAACAAGCTACCACGATCTGTTCTTAACTTTCCACTGAAAATCTGAAAAAACCCTCACTTCTCCTAAAGAAATTGGAGAAAGTCATTCTTTTTCTTTATTTTAAGGAAGTTCTAAATTTTCAGGGGCACCACAGCTGGTTATAATGTTAGAAATCACACTCATTCTGCCTTAAATCACATCACTACTGAAAAAAACCCTAAAACCTGAAGGCCAAAAATAGAGATTATAATTACTAATAAGTTGTGTTGTGTATTTCAGCCCATCACCCTGCAGTCCTGGATTACCCATGAAATCTTCAGAAATAAGAGAAAGATCTGCTTTGGTAGTGAAAATATAATTTTATTTAACAATAGCTGCCAGCAGTATACTGGTATATCTGTAAAAGATGTTCCAGAAAGTGAAAGACATAAGCAAAACTACAACAAATTGTATCAACTCTTCAAGTATTTCTGCAAACCACGCTTCCAATCCTTGATGTCCTGCCTGGGGAGCCTGCATCCCTTCTCTCCTCCTGCTCCCAACCCCTTCCAGAAACAAAACACAAGAGTTGGTGGCCCAAATTTTGAGGCAGATGGAGCATTTCTCCTGGAGAATATCCTCTGGATGTGTTTGGATGGTTCTGAGGGGCAAAGGCAGCTCAGAGTTGGCTGCACTTCACCAGTTTTTGTTCTGCACCCAGATAGGCATCGGTGGGTTTGGCTGCAGCAGCTCCCATTTATTCCTGTCTGTGCTCCTTTGATACCAAATGCTAATTTGCTGCTTTAGCATAAAAATTTGATTACATCTCTGTCCTTATCACGGAGCTGCATGCAGCTCTCGATCGGTTTGGGCATGCCCAGTGTGGAGAAAACAGGGATTTTATGGGAAAATGCAAAGTTAAAAGCTGGGATTGCCCAGCTGTGTGGGGCATGCAGGGAGGAGATGGACAGGGAAGCTGTGGAGGGATGGAATTGTTCCTTCCACGAGCCCCACACGCCTCTTGTTCTCCTTTTCAAGAAGGAAAGCTGAGTTAAGGGGAAAAAATAAAATAATAAGAATGCACCTAGGATAATCTGTTCTCCCACACAAAAACAGGGTGCAGGTGATGGATTTTCCCTTTGTGTTCAGGAAATACACAAGTCACCTGTCTTAATGCGAATTTAAGCACATTTCAGCTGGAGAATAAAGTGAGTTATTCAGCATGCTAATACATGCAACCAACTTGCAAACTGGAATGCCTACTTGAAAGGGTAACTGCTGTTTTTAAATTGGAGAAGGGGCTAGAAGCAGCATTTTAAATTTAAACGGGGGGGGTAGATTAATTGCTGTTTGATGAAATTAAAAATGCATTTAAAGATCAGATTGTAAACAAGTTGACAGAAGTCAAGAATTTACATAGTTATGAAAGGGCTTCTTTAATTAGCGTGGAGCTGGTGATTGGGGCCAGATGAAAGTGCTCTGCCCACACCAGACGCTGCCTTTTCCCCGCTCTCTGCAGGGATCACCTACGGAGCTGGAGCTGCTCCTCTCCACCAGATTCCTGCTCCCTGCCCTGCCCAGGGCAGCTCCTGCCACAACAAAACTGCAGCAGGAAGCCTGAGAGACACCCAGGACAGCTCCCAGTGCCAAGCTGGTGCTCATTGGAATTCCACCTCCGAGGGAAAGGCTCCAGATAAGGAATCCGCTGGTCGCAGACAGAGCCTGAGCTCTGTTTACAAGCTCCAGACACAATTAAGACACTGAGGGAGGAGGAGAATGGTTTGAAGGCTGCCTGAGCAGCAGAGGGAGTGGATTATCTCCAGAATGGAGCTGGAACTGGTGTTTAGGGAGGTGGGGGTTTGCTTGCAGCACCCCAGGAACTCCTGGCTGGGGGTGCCCTGCTCTCTGCGCCCCAGGGAGAATTCCCTGGCAAAGGGAGCACAGCCTGACTCCTACAGCCCCATCAACACAACTTCCAAAGGCCATCCTGATCTATCTGTGAAAGGAGAGCTAAAAACTGAACAGAGAGATGCCCACAAGCAGTGCTTCCTGCAGCTCTGTGAACTCTGATGGCAAAGAGCACCGAAACAAGGAGGGTTTGGGATTTTTTTCACCCTGTGTGTCATTAAAAATGCTGTCATCTAAATTAAAAAAAGTCCTTCCTTTTTCCAGATGTCACGTTGTAGCAGAGATTGAAGCCCTACTGAGGATTCTTATGGCTGAGGAACTTTTATTCAGCAGGGGAAGGTGACATTAGAATGCAGTAATTATTTAAGGGCTACAGTTAAGGTTCTCCTAACCAGGTCACTCCCCAGGATTCCCCCTCTGTGCCTGAACATTCCTGTAACAAATCAGAACAGGGATGAAGTTGTCCCTAAGAGAGTTGCCTTTGAAAGAGCTGTGACAGGATTGCTAAATGCCTTTATGTTGGAATTGTAGCTCTAGGAAGGCAAGGCAAGGCACCACAAGCCAGGCATACAAACATGGATCTGGTTTTTTTACCTCTTCTATGTCCAGCTAACTCCATGGGTAACATAAAGTAGCAAAAGCAGGATGCTTAGAAAAGTCAGGCTGGTTCTCAGAAAGACAGTGCTTACCAAAAAAAAAAAAAAAAAAAAAAATTTAGTGAGAAATAAAAGACCTGAGGCATAAGNGTATAAAAGTGTTTATGTGAGCATTTCCACGTTATTGCAGAATGTTAAATATTCCAAGAACAACCTAGCAGGAATAGCACTTTCCAGCTTCTAAAATCAGTTAAATATAAAAGTATCTTTACAAAAAAATAGGCATATAAGTCTAGAATTCTTTGGAGTTGTTTATGATGGTCTTTTAAAAATAACCTAGCAGTTTATTTCGTGCATCAAAACCATTAATTTTAAACAAGAAAACTATTCCCTGGTTTAGAAACATTTGAAAATTGCTTTTTAAAAAAAAAATTGTAGTGCTATTCCTCAGTGTTGCTGTAAAAAGATTTAAGTATAGTAGTGCAATGATTATGAGTATGCAAAACTGCAGTCCAGGTGCACAGAGACAACTGGGATAAATTCAATGGAAAGGACTGGATTCCACCACCATTTCTCTACAAAATTCCCAAATTTCCTTTCAGGAAAAAAAAAAAAAACAACAACAAAACCCCAAACCCTACTATCATTTAAGGCAAATGTTCTTTTTAAAGGTCACTTTAGCTTTCTTCAGGGAAGAAAGGGCATTTAAAAGTTCCCATTTCATGGCTCTCAGTCCATTTTGCATCACTAATCATTGCACTGCTATTCCCCACCCAGAGTTAGGACACTACAGTTTCCATGGATTTGGGCTATGACAGAACAGATTTTTTAAGTAAAAATCACCAAAAAGACCTATACAAAACAAAAAGGCTCTTAACTACCAAAAAGAAAGCCACTTGCAATTCTTAAGGTGAACAGAGGGCAGCTTCCAACTCTGCTGTTTCCTGATGGTAAATCCTGACAAATTATTTGTTTGCTGCAACTCAAACCTTCAGACAATGCAGGTTTTTTAATGTCCTCAAGTTCTTGAAGACACAATAAACATCAGCTCTGAGCTTTGAGCTTCCTGCTGCCAAGCCTGGATTCAAACTTCCCTGATGCTGAGGTCATTCAAATCCAAGGTTCACATTGAGTCCATTCTCAACCATTACCATGACTTCAAATCCAAGAGATTAAAAAAAAAAAATCAAAAAACAACAAAACAAACCAACAAAACATGGCCAGATATTTTGCAAATGGCTCTTTTGGCTACTAAGTTCCCTTCTCTATGTAAATAGGATAGACAAGCAGGTACAGTTCAATGTGTCACAGCTATGACAGGTGTGGTCAGATCTTCTGGAAAAGCAATAAATCCCAAAATACATAAATATTCCTTGTACCATACAGTGAGACAGGATCCTAAACCAATTCCTGGACAAATCATGGACCAAATGTTTACAGAGAAAAGCAGCAGGGGTGGGACAACCCTTCACACTGAAGAATTCCAGAGTCACCCCAGTGCAACAGGAACACGACTGCATCGATCATAGTCAAAGGCTGGGACAGGAGGTCAGGAAAAACGAGCCTGTAATTAAAGTCTGCAAACTTTAGGTAATTACTGTACCTGGTCTATCCACCGTGGCTGGGAGTAACTGCAGAGTTCATGCACAAAACAATTGCTATTGGATATGAAAAGAGCAGTCTGTTAGAAGCGTTGTTACGGGATATGCAGGACGTCATCCTTTGCAAGTGCTGATTACTTGGTGAGTCTCTTGGCTACATCACTGTAAGCTATCTCAATCTCCTTGTCTCCAGGACAGGTGTTGGTGAACTCATCCCTGCTGTAAGCATTTGTCAGGTATCTCCAGATCCCTGTCATCTCCTTGGGAATCTCAAAGTTGCGGTATTTTTTGGCCACCACCTGGAAGGGAAGAGTCACGTTATGAATTTACATCCTGTCATAGTTTGAGCCAATGAGGGAGTTGGCTTTTTGATTGGCATGTCANTCCACTTCTAAAAACATCTCCTGAGAAGTTATCCTTCCAACTTGGACACTTGGGATGACTCCTGCAGTTTCCAGAGGCTGTTCCTGAGGGATGCTCCAGGCTCTGGCTGTTCCTCAGGGCTGCTCCTGCCTGGCTCCCTTTGGGGTTGTTCTCTTCTGCAGCCAGGCAGAAACTGAGCCTGTGGCTCCATCTGCAGTACAGAGCTGACACAGACCACTGCAGGCAGGGAGAGGAACCAACCACACTGCTGTGGGCACATCTGCACTCCTGTGGGCACATCTGCACTCCTGTGGCTATCCCAAGATCCCAACTTGGGGTTTTTATGCAATTCCTTTATTTCCCACCGTGTCATTTCCCTGGTTCTGGAGCAGTTTCCTCTACAGCAGTGAGCAGACACCTGCCTCAGGCATTACCTGCTCACCTGATCTTCACCTCCCTCCCTCCTGTGAGCTCTGCAGCTCTCTGAGACCATGGGGACAGGGAGGGAAATGGGGTTTGGCTGCTGCCATCCCAATCCTCTGCTGCCCAGCCTGCCCACAGCCCTCATGAACAACTCAAACCTTGCACAATTTCAGGTGGTAGCAGCACAGTAGAGCTGACAGACAGCTGATTAGAGCTGTGCTCAGGGATGCCACAAACCATAAACACTTTCTCCTGCATTTCCCCTGGAATCCCCCAGGTTTTACCTTGACAATGTGCAGTTTGGGCAGCAGGTTGCAGTCGGCCAAGGTCATCTCGTTGCCATCCAGGAACTTGCGGGTGGAGACGGTGACGTCCTCCAGGCTGTTCTCATCGATCTCGTCGGGGAGAGGGGAGTTCAGGTACTCATCCAGCTTCTGCAGGGTTTTCAAGAGGCCACGCTCTAAGGCTGCACAGAAGGGATGATTCCAAACCAAATATTAAACTGAGATTGGCACCAGAACTGAAATACAAACCCCACATCCCTGTGCTGCCCAGAAACACCGAAGGGTTTGGAACCCTTGGTCTGTTTTTGTGGGCACAGCAGTGCTGGAGCTCACCAAAACACTGAAACTGGACCAGAACCTCTTTAAATATCCCACAAACGCAGGTGATTTAAAAACTGGCTAATACAGGAGTTTGCACTAATTTAAAATACTGTAAGATTGTCCACAAGGGTTTATTTTTGGTTTAAAAAGTGGCTTATGGCAGTTTCTTAAGACTGTGCCTAACTGGCTTAAACTGATTAGAATTAAGCTATGCTGGGGTTTATATACATTTAAACATAATCTGTTTAATGTCACATGCTCAGCAAACAGCCCTGCCCAAACCCAGAATACAGCAGGATGTGGAATGCAGCAGCAGAGGGCAGCACACCCCATCAAATCCCCCTTTATTTCCCAACTCTTTACAAATATTTTTCATCTCTCCCTTTGAAAGGCAGCAGAAAGGAATCCTGATTACCTGAGTTTGGTTTTCCCTCTAAGTACTTTGAGGATAAAATTGATTTGTATTGAACTACTTAAAGGGCCAGCTGTGAGTTCTTCACCACTTATTGATCCCTGATATGAAATCTCCTGTTTTCCCTCCACACAGAAAGGTTTTAATCTTTTCATGGAAGGGACACAAACTAAGCTTAGCTCAGAACTCTGAATGGGAGCCCTCAGTCCTAGAGAGGTGAAATAAGAGCAGGAGATGGACAGAAATACAACCACTGGGGCATCACACAAACTCTCTCTGAAATTTGCTTATGGATGTTGAAAATTATTCTTCATTCCAGAGTTTTCAGTGGCTGTTGCACAGAGAAGATCCAATGCCAGGGATATTCACAAACCATGCACTGAAATTCTGATTGAACTGAAGCTCTCTTTCAAATGTTGAAATCTTTGACATTACATTTAAATAAGATTTTAATTCATGAAACTCTCAAGGGTCTCATGCAGCTAAATCTGTCAGGGAGACACTCCCCACAAAGCTGCTCTGAAAACCACAAGACAGGGAAAGCAGGAGTGGCACTGTCCCCCCAGTGACCCACCTTCATTAGCTTCTGGTCTAGAGTTCTTGATGAATGCAGAAAATTTGGCAAATATATCCATTCCAGCAGTGTTAGATTCTGGATGCTTTGGTGAGAGTTTCAGGTACCTGCAAAGCAGCAAGGAGCAGATCTACAGCACGTTTAGCAGAATGGTGCTCATTAGCTATTAATTAGCCCCAAATGGCACTTTGTTACTAATTTCTGCTTTCCCAGGCTTGCTTCTGAAATATCACACACTAAGGTTTTTAAATCCAGCACTCTCCAGAGGGACACCAAGGCACATTCCTGCTTTCTGAATCAGACATTTGGTACAAGCAGAGTGTCTGAGGCAGCCCAGGGGCACCAGAGAATTAACAGCAGAGAATTATGGACTCCACATCTTCTAACAAAAACCTGAAGTTCTGCCATGCTAAAAAGACAAAACAGTTCAGTCTGTTAAAGGCAGTGTCTGGATCTGCCTGCCAGCTGGAGAGTAGGAAGCCAAGAGCCTGGAGAAAGTTTGCACACATTAAAACACATTTTCAATAGAGTTTAGGACTAAGTTTGTACAGCAGAGCCATCTTCATTTGCATTATTTGGACACAAATGTGCCTGTCACCAAAAGGAAGAGTTTGAAAGTGCAGAAAGGATGACTGGGGTATACAAAGGATAATTTAAAAATAATCTTAAAGAGAAAACAGTTTTTGATTGAAAGATGAGGGAGCTGAGGGGAGGAAGGTACAAAAAGCAAGAACTTCCATGTCTTCAGTTTACCGATGCTAAAGAACATCTTAATTAGGGCAGAAACCCCCTGTGAGAACTGTGCCTGTCTGAGGTGACAAATCATCGGTTTAACACTTACTTGGGTGGGGCCAGAACATCCTCCAGGAACTCTTCGATCTTGTTCACGTCTGTTCTCACCTCCCCATTGTATGTGATGAAGGGTGGGTGAGTGCCTGGAGCCAGGTTCTGAAGGTCTGCTGGTTTCCTGGGGTGAGATGCAAACTCATAAAGAGCAAGCAGGGGACAAAACTTCATTGCTACAACCACAAAAGCACTGCTGAGGTTGTCACATCCTCAGTTTTAAATAGACACCACCAGTTTTCTTCCTAAAAAGTCAGCTTACAACTAAACATTTTGAATACACCTGCTAACAATTAATTTAAACCAGATAAAAACAATTTCCTCTTACCCCTGGCTGTGTTTATTCCCAAATCAATACAAAGTTGACTAGAAAAGGGATATCTATGCACACACCACACACTCTCCCTCTTTCCCCAGCCCTAGAGAACAGTTTATATATAGAATAATCTGTGCTAATCCTCCCCCCTCACACAGAGCTGCTCTGGAAAGAAGCAACTCTGATACAGCCCAGTGTATAAACCATTTATTATGTGCCCAGGGGGGTTGGCTCCAGGCAGGCTGACAGATGTTTGAACACCGTGTTTAAAATTATGCTTCAGTTTCCCCCAGTGGAAAAAAAAAAAAAAAGAAAAAGGTATTTACAAACAAGAGCAGCACACCTGGGAGAGGAATCCCCACATTAGGATTAGACATGAGAGAAGCAGCAAAAAGCTGAAATGCTCAGCCATTTCTAACTCTGTTTCTAACTAACATTTCCCTCAGGCTGGAAATGAAAAAAAAAAACAACAAAACACCTCCTGCTGGCCCAGCAACAACAAACACTGGCCCAGCTGAAAACTCTGCCAAGGTAAAGCTGCCCCTTGGTTCCTGTGTGAACAAATCCAGGCTGGATCAGGAACCCTGAACTGGGACTGAGCCTTGTCCAGTGTGGTCACCTTCCTGAGCCAGCTGCAGGAACTGGATTTACTGGAAATGAGCAGCACTGCAAGAAATCCTCCTGACAGCACCAGACAGGGAAACTCAAGTGGTGACATATCCACAAACCCCGTGGGCAGCATGAGAAAGCAGAGTGTTCATGGAGAGCAGGGTCTAGCTTGTTTTACATTTCTTACAAAATTAAGAATCCCCGCCAGAATTTCATGTCCTGCCCACTGCTGCCCCTTTTACAGAGCCAAAGTGTGCTGACTTGTAAGACTGAATGAGAAAAGTGATTTTCATACTTTAGAATATTCCACACCTTGCATTAATCCAGGGGATGGAAACTTTATAAACACAAAAATGTAACTCTTTTCAATTTTTAACCTTCTGAGAAGTAATTTCTCACTAAGAGTTGCCACCACTCTCTCACTTTTAGGATTTAAAGTCTGTCATCGGGTAATGCTTTAAGTAGCTTAACACTTCATTTAAATACAGCTTTGTAACTCCCAACAATTACAGGAAGTCATCGTGGCTCCCTTCCAGTTCTCCATGTTGGCCAGATAAAATTCCTCAAAAGGAATGTTATTTTAAAAACAAACAAAGGGGCAAGACCACCGGATCTGCAGGGATACTATCAAAGGTGAGCTTTACTTCAAAACCAGATCATTCCAAAGAACTAACCCCAAAAAAACTTTTCCAAAGAACCATCTCAGAGCACTTTATTCCATCCAGTCAGATCACCTGGATCTTTCTGGAGAAAGAGAAATTCAGATCCCACCGGCCAGGCCCAAACATAACTCAGGGTTTGACTTCCAGTTTGCTGCTCCTGCCAGGAGATTCTAAACAAGCCCTGCTTGAACCCAAGCACACAGGAACAGCCTGAAAAGGCTCAGAGTACAAATTCCTTCAACAGTCAAACAAGGAGGCAATTAATGTAACAATGACGTTTTACTTCAGAGATAAAGCTGGAGAGCTTAAAAAACAAACCAAACCCAAACAAAAAAACCCCTCTTCTGTAACCACTCCAAATAACTCTAAGATGGGTTGTGCCTAGCCCAAAGTTTACCAGGGGTTTTGGAGGCAGGGCCACATTAATTATCTGGCCATCATTACCCTCAGAATTAAGGTGTAAACACCTCATGGCTGTGCCACAAACCAGAATGGTAATTAGCATGCAAATTATTTCTTGTAGAGCAGACAAAAGCCAGCCCCCAAATGTAATACCTGTATAAATTACACAAATACTGCACTGAGGATCTGAAGAGTAACATGGGGAAAATTCAGCACTAAACTCCCAGTTCCTCAGCAGTATTTCACACTGCTGAAGTTGGATTCACTTCTGGGTGGTCTTTAAGATTAAAATTTAATGTTTCATACCATTATTTAAGGTTTGCCTGTCAAAAGAGCTGCAAAAACTCCAAATGAAGCTGCCTCAAACAGGATTTCAGCACTCAGCTGAAGGCAAGCTGGCCCTGAGTGCTGCTCCAAGCCCAACAAATGGTTTGTGCACCGCAGCTCTGCTCGGGCCTCCAGAACAAGGCAGAGCTCTGAGCACTGAACTGCTGCTGCCCAGAAGGGAAGAATGAAGCCTCTGTGTGCCCAAAGAGAGGGAAGAAATGCCTGATTCCTTGCCGAGGGTGGGACTGCCCTCCTCCTTTGCCCGTGTGCAGATTTTGTGTGTTGGGAGAGGAGCTGGGAATGCAGAATGTGCCTTTGTTAGCACGGGGCACTGATGGAGGGGAAGGCACACGGCAGAGCAGCCTCACATTTTCCTGTGCCTCAAGTCCCTCATTTGTGAACTTTTGTACCAAACCATGACCTTTTCAGCCTCACAAACAGACAGAGCTGGCCTTGCTGCTGTGCAGCACTGACATTATGAGGCACAGGCAAGCAAAGCCTTTTTTTTTCCTGCTTTTGGCCAACAAAAAGAAATTCAGTTGTTTGAAACAGTTCCTGCTCTGCTCTTCGAGTTCGTGTCTGACAGGAACAAAGAGATAATTGGTTTGAATAATCTGCTCATAAAAGCAGTTTCTTGTGGCAATATTAAACCTAACATCTATTATCATTCTGGCAGTGATAACAAGGGAAAACAGCTCCATCTGATATCAAATATTTCCTTTAAGCGCCCAGCTGGATGTGATGTTCTGCAAGCTGCACTGCTCTGCCAATGGGTATTGATCAATCCACAGTGTTAAAGTTGTATTTATGGACATTTAAATAAAGTCTAAAATTTTAAATTTATTCCAAGCTGAATTAGCTTCAGTGTCCTTTTTTTCCTTTCCCAGAAAACCCCCTCAGTGCACAACACAAAGGTGGTTTATTTGACCTACTCCCCTGCAGATCTTTAATTTTGCACTTATTTTGTGTTTTCCTCTCCTCAACAGAAAAAAAAAATCTGAAAGAAAGCTTTCCTTGTGTAAGGAAGGTCAACTTTAAACATCTGCAACCAATTTATATGCTAAAAGTTAGTCTTACATCCCATTCCCCCATCCAGTTAACTCCAAGTTGCCAAGGGGACACAAAATAAATCCAATTTGTCAGGAATATTTGGCATTTTAATGATACCTTAACTGATTCAGCAGTAAAAAAACCTTCCAAACCTAAAATATCTCAGTCCACCTCCTCCTCCTGCCCACCCCAGTAACTGCAATAGGTGAAACAACCCCATCATTAAAGGAAAAGGAAATCCCAAACTACCAAGAGCCCACAAGTTTCTGCTCCTGAGTTTGCAGAAACCACAGGCAGAGCTCAGTGGAAGATGTGACACATTTGCTTTATGGGGTTGGCAGCACCAATATTTGCAGGGAAATCCCACACTGGCCAGAAAAGCTCTTTGAGCAGCTCCAAATGCACCCAGAGCTGACAAAAGCTGCTTTCTGCCCCTCACCACACGTGGAAGTCTTTAACGCTCCTTGCCAGCGCTGAAGCAACAACTCCAAAGTGATTTTTAAAACCCAAACAAGTCACCTCCCTCAAAGAAAAAAAAAAAAAAAATCACAAGAGGTGAAGCCCAGCAGGGTGATTTCTCCCTTCCATGCTGGATTCAGTGCAGAACACTGTGTTTCTGTTGGCTTTATTCCTGAAATTCAGGTTTGGAGGCACTGGCAGCCTCCCCTCTCTGCAGAGCTGTGACCAACAGAGTTTTCCATCAGTGCTGGGAAAACATGACTTCACACCCAAAGCAAACACAAGGCCCCTGCTGAATTCAGCACGTTCATGAAAAAGAATGCCCAGCCTGAGGAAATTCAGACTCCTGCATTCACTTCTCACTGCTTTTAGGCATCAAGGTGCTCATTTCAGAGAGGAGTGGTTCCAATTTAGGTGACAGCATCAGGATTTATCTGGCTGACACTGAACAAAGGCAGAATATTCTATATTTTATCCCTACCCATTTCATTTGGATTTACCTCATGGACAGGTATTTTCATTATTATTGCACAATAACCAAAATGATGTTAAAAACGTTAAGAAAAGGAGGAGGCTGCACATTGTTTGTGACAAATCCATCACTGGAAATTTGACCAGAGGGTGGTTGACTAAAAATATCCATTTGTCCCCACTTATGGCTGTATTCCTGAAATTCAGCTTTGGAGGCATGAATTGAACCTCCTACTGATGTGAAGTCAGTAAAGGAAGAGTCAATATTCAATTATAAAAGACTTTGTGTGAGTTTTGCAGAAAAACATCTCTGGACAAATTCAGAAGAACTTCCCAGCCCCATTATTTTGGGTTAAACCATCAATGAATGCACCATTTACATCCAGGTTGCCTCAGCCATTTATTAGGACAGATTTTAATTTCAGAAAAGCAGCCTGTAAGCCATAAAAGCTTTGTTCCTACCAAGGCTGCTGAACTCCTGCTGGTTCAATAAATCAAGGGTTTCTTACCTCTTCAGGTCCACTGTTGTGACACTGAACACGACCCCCTTCAGCCACAGGATCATGAAGAGCCTCTGGGAGAAGGGACAGTTTCCTATGCTCTCACCATCACTGCCAGCCTGCAGGACAGAACAGAGCATTAATGTGGGCAGGGCTGTGCCAGCTCACAAACATTTTAGTTAAACACACACTCAGTACAGCTGAAATTACAACATTTGTGCAGTTTTTACTTGTCATGTCCTTTAGCTGCTCAGAAGATGTAGAGAACAATATTTCAGTTGTCTCTGACACTGACAATGCTGCAGCTGCCCCTGAGCAGCCACACCTTCTGATGGCACTTATCCAATGTCAATGCTGTTCTTTGCTCTTTATTATTCTTTTTCCTTTCTTCTCCAAGCCGTGGCTAATTAATTGGAGTCATCTTCCAGTTCAGTGCTTCTATCTCTCCCCATGCAGTGCTCCAGGGACTGAGAATTTATTGTAGTGCAGGTGTTGTGAGGAAAGACATAACTGTGAGTACATAGAGACTTCACTGACAATTAAATAATATCCCAGAGGCACTTTTTATAGGCAATTTATCAATCAGTCTTTGTCCTAGCACGACAAAGGCCCGTCAGAAAGCAGCAGTGAGCTCCCCAGTGATAGCACACATCTCATCATTGCTCTGACAATGAAGGATGCATCGCTGGGTTGGAAAATTTTAGTTTTTACTGGGCTAGAATGAGGCACTGGAAACCTTTGTTATAAAATTCAACCCTCTGAGAACTGGTTCAGTGCTTAAAGCAGCCAAATATGTCAGATTATCCTGATATGTACTTTATAGTAGATGAGTTTCAATGGATTTTGCTTATTATTATTATTGTTAGAGTCCTTCCAAGAGTGATTTTCATCAGTGCAATTCTCAAAGCCTGGCCAATTCTTTCATCATCACAGGAAAGAAAAATTCAGAAAGACTTTGCAAGTTAAGGAGAGTAACAGCAGGATTTTCAAAGGTCAGGAAAATGGAAAGTTTTTCAGTGAAACTGTCTCAAATTCAGAAAGCTGTTTTGGTTTTTGTAAAGTCATGGGGCCTTTGCAGCTAAAGCTGAGTCTCTAACAGCTGTTGAGGATTTATAAATTAATTAATGTTCCTACAGCTTATGGACTCATTTCTGCAAGTGTTTCTCCTGTCAGAGCTTCCAAAGACCTGGCTGTAAATACAGATTCCTTCAAACATTTATTGGTGTCATTAATGAAGACTTGAAAGGGAAAGGAAGTTATTGTGCCATAAAATACAAATTGCCCGCTTTATCTTTGGATAGTAGAGTCAAACTTGCAGCAGATTATTGCTCAGGGATTGCCTTAAACTCTGCCATGTGTCTGAATTCTGGAAGCATCCAGAAAAAGGATAAACAGAGAGAGTCTGGGCACTCTGTACCTGTGTGAGGAACCCACCAGCAGTGACTCCACCCTGCACTCTCCATCCAGCAGCAGGCTTTGAATGTTAATGTTTAACCCATCAGTGTCCCTGCACTGCATTCCAGCAATTCCCACCACAGTTCCATCCCTGTGTTTACACTGGGACTGACACTTCCTACAGGGAAATTATAGATTTGTGTTCTGCTTTTCCTGCTGCCACGTGTCAGATCTGATCTACCTTTCAAAGGGATTGAAAAACACAGCACTGCATCCCATCTAAGGGAAAATACACATTTTGTACTGCCCAGGGTAATTCGTGCTTTGAAGCAGAAATAATTCTTTGACTCAGAACTGATCTGAGTCTTCAAGCAAAGCCTGAGTTACTCTGCAGTAACAGCACAGGCTGAAATCCCCATCCCATTAAACTTGGGGCACTGGAATCCAAACTGAAGCTACTTTAAAATCATAGAATTGCACAAAAAGTTGTTTAAAATTTCAGGCACAGCACTGACCTGTGGCATTTATCAAGGGTCACCCTCCTAAGCCAAAATCAAAGTGACCAAAAAAGGTCAAATGCATTCACTTATCCCAAAACTTTCCCTCTCTCCCAGCACAAGTGCAACATTCAAAGTGAACAACCAACCAGCAGCATCTGCTTTAGTTTAAAACAGGCTTTTTGGATTATTTGAGTCAGAAGAGGGGATTAGAGCCCAACAACACTCAGTGCTATGAACAAACCCTGATGCTCTCTCAAAGCCCAAACGGAGCCCAGACTTTTCTGCCTGCAAACTTTTGTCCCACTTCTGCTCCAAAAAGTCCCGAGTTATTCTGAGCACATACTGGAAAAGGAATGCACTCAGAATGCCAAAAAAACTCTGGCTCCAGTGCTCTGCAGCCAAGGAATTCTGCCCTGGAACTGTTTGCCCGAGAGGCCCATCTTGTGTCTCTGTGTTGGATGCACAGGAGCAGCCAGCTCTGGATTCTCCCTCAATCCATGGATTCTCCCTCAATCCATGGATTCTCTTCCCAGGGTCACCACTTTGGTGGATGCTCCTGCAAGAGGCACTCCTGGCTCTGGTTTTCTCTGCTAGAGGGAAGCTGTGCTGGCACTAAACTCTAAACTTCCCATATTACAGGAATATTCTGAAATCTGGCACCATTTGTCGTGCAGGGGGTTAATCACAGAATAATTGTTGCTTGTCTTTGAATTCAGGCCATGAAATTCCAGGATATCTTCAGTGTCTGAGCCTCATCACCATCAGAATAAAGCAAATATTAAATGTTGACCTCTTTGCACTAACCACAGCACAGGTTGTTATTTAACAAGGTTATAGTCATTCTGTACTGAGCAGCTTTGGGGTTTTATTTCAAATTCCTTTTAAAACCAGTCTAAAAATCTTTATTACCAGTGATATTGGTAATATTACTAACGCCAGACTGCCTGCAATTAGGGCTAATTTCCAATTCCACCATCACACACTGAAGGATATATATTCAAAAACCTCACCATATATCTAATTTCACTGAATTTCAGGTTTTGCATTGTAGGGATTAGGACCAGACAGAGGAAAAGTGCCACACCTCTCAGACAGAGAGGAAACATGGAATTTTTCACTGGTGTGTCACCCTCTACAAACTGAATTGAACTCAGAAAACTTCTGAAAAAGTGGGGAAAAGGACCTTGTTAATTGTAAGACGTGGCACAGGCAGAGCAGAGCACACACCCAGCACAGCACCGCTCTACAGGGCTCTGTGAAAACAAATAAAGCTATTTTTAAAGAAACATTCAATAAGAAAGGAAGTTCAAACAAGAATGGCAGAGTTAGAGGGCAGTAACACAGCTCAGCTGCTCATTGAGAAGCCAGCCTGGTTTATCACAGTGAAAACTCCTGGCAGCTCTGCCCATGCAGGAGTGCAGCCCTTTGGAAAGGGAAAAACCCCAAAAATCTGCTTTTCCCAGTGTCTGCAAGCATGAGCTTATCTCAGACACCACCTCCTCTCTTTCTCTTCCCCTGAGCAATGACTTCATTCAAATGAGACTGTTTTTCAAAAAAAACCCAAACCTCAGAGAGTACAAGTAACCAAACAGCTGTTGCAGTGGCTGAACCAGCTAAGGGAAGGGAAGAATCCATTTAAATTGTGAAATGTTTGTCTTTACAGCTGCATAAAAATTAACCTGACATGAGAACCTGCATGGATTTACCTTAGCAAGGGAGGGCTGAAGTTTATTGCAAGACTAACAAAAAGCCAGACAAGCCAAGAAACATTAAAAGGGAAAAAAACTTTTCTTATACAGCACAGATCTGAGAATTCTACAAATCCTTGGTCCCAAAGATTTCTGCAAGATTATTTCAAATATTAACCAAGTTCCCCAAACTGGATCAAATAACTGCAGAAAAACTCTGCAAGGTTGTTTCAAATATTAACCAGTTAAAAGGAGCCCTCTACAAGTTCCCCAAACCGGATCAAATAACTGCAGAAAAACAATAAAGTCAAAGTGCAGCTGATGAGCAATGTAATACAGCTCAGTCTCTGCCTGCAAAAATAAAACAAAAGGAAAGGGCAGAACACCAGAAGAACATTTCTTAATTTACCCAAAACTCTCATGGGAATTTCTCCCGGATCTGACATAGCAGAAGTGGTAAAAGAAGAGGGATGAAGATATTTTAGAAGCATCTTTCACAGGATAGTTTTCACCAAAGACAACTGGAGCTGCCTGACTGCAGCACCAAGGAAATTCCCACTCCCCCAAGCAGGAAATCTGCACTCTGCCAAGTCTGGAAGAATAAAGTTCCAGCCAATAAACAGATTGGGGGAAAATGAAAATAAATGAGAGAATATGTTCAAATTCTGAACTCAGTAATCTTGAAATATGTCTCGAGTTCTAACAGTGAAAACCAAACCTGCTGAGAAAACTGCATGAGCAACCCAGCTTGATGCAAAGCCATTGCCTCAAACCAGCAGATAACAATCAATTGTGCACGTTTAATGAGCAGTAAGCTCACTCCAAAACTGAGTAATTAATAATAATCCTTTCAGGATTACTGTTTGGAGAGGAAATGGTTTAAGGTGAGCTAACAAAGCGATTCAAGTGAAAAACCTGCAGCAATCCCAAGGTCTGAGACAAAGGAACGGAGGATACAGAAAGGAGGGGTTTGATGTTCCACACATGAAAAGCCCAAATCCATGGAGCTTTACCTTGGAGCTTTACCAGTGGCTCCTGAACAGACAGAATTTGTGGTGCTGACTGAGGGGGTTTTCAGATAAAATGTAAAGAATTACACCCATGGAAGCAGTGACAGTAATGGATGTGACAAACACTCCCCACAGTGCCATTATCCCAATTGTGTGCTCAGGCAGGGGGTGGATGAGCCCCAGGGACGCTCTGTGCAAACCAAAGCAAACCTTAAAGGCTCCCAGTGGCTCGAATATTGATGAATATTGACGAATATAGGTCATTTCCTCTTATTCAAAGAGCAAAACTAGTGGCAAGGTAGTGAGGTGCAGGGCTGGTAAAGTTTCTCTGCAGTAGAGTTCCACTCCTTGTGACCCTCCCAGACCTGCAGTTTGACAAGGGAGGTGCTTTGTGTTTTTAGGGGAGGAACAGGTCAGGGAGCAAGGCCCGACTAAATCCGGTTCAACCAGATTTAATGGCAGTGACAGGGACATTTCCTCCTGTCATCTCTGCCTCTCCAGGACAGGGCACAGCTGGGGCCACCACCCCCAGGGCAAAGCTTTTCCTTGTGCCACCAGGCAAAGCACAGATGAGAACATTTCAACACAAGGGTGGCACAAAAACGGGGCTGACAGGCCAAAGGACTTCCCTGCCACCAGGAAAAGTGGCAATTAGGAGAAATTAGGGAATTAGGGAGAAAAAAAAACAACAGCACATCCTGCAGAGGGTTTAGGAGATCAGAAATGCCTTTTGAAAGTGAATTTTCAATTTGGTAACACTGTGTGAAGGTAAGCTATCAAGTCACAACCACCACACCCTGCCCAAATTTAGTTCTACTGAACAACTTAGGCTGTCACTGCTACTTTAAACAGCCATTCCTTGGAGAAAAACAGGAAAATGGAAAAGAAAAAGCATCAGGTCAGTGCTCACACCTGGAATTCTCTAAGATAATCAGCCTAAGATAATTAGTGCATATTTGCTATGTGCTGACTGACATTAACACACCCAGGGCAAAACCAGCCTGAGTTACCACTGCCTCTCATGACCCCTATCACCATTTGTAACCAGCCCAAGTCCCACTTCAGCTGAAATTCCTTTAAACTCAAAAAATACTTCAAAACAATTAACTCAAGTGCCTGAGTTAACTTGAGATCTGGCTCTTTCAGCAGGGAAAGGAATGTTTGTCAGCCCATCCGAGCTGCCTCTTAAGTCATTACCTTTGTGACAAGTCCCCACTGTGTCACACACTGGACTGGAACAGCCACTGGCCATTTTGGGATGATGCTATTTTTAGCCCTGAGATGCTGTTCCCAAGAAAATAATTAGCAGACTGGTCCTGCACACTTTCCTGCCCCTCCTGCTCGTTGCTGTCCAATCCTCATTGAAAAGCTTTTGGAAAATGCTGTGGGATTCTCATGATTTATGGAAGTAAATTCACAATTCAGCAGAATTTAATTAAGTGCTTCTAGTCCTTTGGAGAACAGGAATTATTCCATGCTCATCCTTTGGGAGAATCAGATGGAGAGTCCCAAACCTGCTTTAAATACAAATCACCGTTTTCTGCAGTGAAGAAATTAGCTTAATGACAGGAACTCAAACCCCTGGTTTTATTGTGGACAGACTCAGGACACTTCCTGCCCTGGCACAGGAAAATCCAATTATTCACTAATGGCACAAGCCTGGCATCTCTGCTGTGGTGAACAAACCCCATAATATCAGCAGGGCCACACTGCCTAAAATGTGCTGGGTAACATCTTCACACAATATTCTGGTAGGAAACTGCAAGCACACAATTAACTCTGCAGCACTGAGGGTTTCTTTTACAATGCCTGAAAGTTGCCTTTGGGTCTCCAGCACATAAACCTAGAGCAGGAATTGTTCATGACAGTGATTCTCTCTCTCTGTCTCTCTCTCCCTGGGCTTATTAAATTTGTTGAAGTACAGTGTGTGCCTTGGCTACAGCCCAAGAGACCCATTTCCAAACCTCCCCCACCAAATCATGAAGCACCAAAGGGACAGGAAAGAACTGCAAACTGTGTCATTGGGGCTCGGAAGAACAGAGTCAAATCTGTATCTGTGACATTTCAGAGCTCTTCAAATAAACCTCTGACTGTGCATCACTTCCGTGGGACAGGAAAAGACAGAGCTGTGTTTGTGGTATTTTATAACCTCATTGAGAGAGAGAGATGAGCCAGGGGCTGGGCAGATGAGCAGAGACAACAACCAAGAGCTGCTCCAGCTTCACCCTGGGCTGCTCCTCCTCCTCCAGGTCATTCCAGCCCAGCTGACTTGGACTGAACCCTCCCAGGGGCAGCAAAACCCAGAGGAGTTTCACGTCAAAATCCCAGCCCAAAAGGCCCCAGCTGAGAGCTTCAAAGGCTGGTGAAACACAGGATGTGCAGCTGAGAGCACAGCTGCCTCCAGCCCGGGCTGTGAGCAGCACTGCCCACAGGAGGAGGTGTCACAATTGAAGACACAAACTGCCCAAATTCTCAGCGGCCTCTCAAAAACCAACACAGTCTTGAACCTGTTTCCCTGCTGGCAGCGCATCCAGAAACTCTGGGGAGGAAAAACTGAGACCAAAATGGGGCTGGAGTTTCTATTTCAGAATGAAGGGTTTGGGGAAGGCTTGCTCTCTCCAACACAAGCAATGCACAGCTCAAAGGCACATCCTGGACTGAATTCCCTCTTTCCTGGGAGATGGGATCTGAGTTTCTCCCCTGGGACATGTGTCCTTATCTCCCTGAGCCCCAGAACACTGTGTCTCACCAGGGCACCTAATGCAGCACTCTGAAAGGCCACAGAAAGCTCCTTAGGCTTGCTTTGATTTTATTATTAGATAAAACCACGTTAAAAAAAAAAAAAAAAAAAGGAAAGAAAAGCCATTTCCTTTATTTCAGAAAAGCAGCTCTCCTAAGGACAGAGCAGCAAAGTCCAGCCAAAATAGTAAAGGTCCAAGAGAGCCAAAAAATCTCTGAGGCTGGTCCAGCAGCAATGACTGATCCCATTAGCTCTTCTGGGGAAAATATACAGATATGACTTCACTCCTGGATTACACGCCTATATTTAGTTTATACCTAATATGGAGATTCAGTGTGCAGGACTCAGTCATTTCCTTTCCTCGGGTAAGTGCCTTGCCCTTTGTCTGGCCAACAATACAAGGAATAAGTCTGAACTCTCCTAGAATTCCCATACAAAGATGTTTGTAATGAACAGCAGTTTAGCTTATGTTCTTCACTTCAGCAGAAGCAAACATCGTAAAAATCCAGATTGTGCCACAAATGAATTTGACCTGAATTAAAAACCTCAAACTACTCAAAGCAAGTTTTAAAACATTAACTGTTATCTTTCTTTCTTTTTTAAGGGAAAAATATTCTAAATAAAGGATTTAAAGCTCCTGAAGTCAAACCTCTATTGAAACTACTGTGAAGACAATATAACAATTTTGGGTTTGGGTGTTTTTACTGTTAAAATATGCACAAACTCTTGATACCACAAGAGAGTACCTAGCATCTATTTTAAGATTAAAACTGTATTATTCCACACTGAAGAATATGCAGGGGAAAAAAAAAAAAACAAAACAAAACCCAAACCTGATTAGGACAATAAGCTGCTTGTTACAGGTTATTTACCAAGAACTTTGAAGATAAAAATCAAATTAGATGGATAACAAATACAGATGTAAAGTATTTTTCCATGAAATTTGCAACCAACCACCACCTTAATTAAACTTTGTTGTCTTAGACAAACTAAGTGCCTCTCCTGGCAGACAAAAACCACCTTGTTTTCTCCCACGCTGTCCAGTTCAGGCTTTACAGAACTGAACTGCTCAGTTCACTGGGAAAAGAGAACATCAACCAAAACAAGGCAACAAATCCAATTACTGCCAAGCACAGTTAGCCAGCCCCAAAAGTCGTTCCTGTGGATTTTTAAGTGTGTATGTCCAGCCCAGCCAGAAGCTGGGATTGATGCAGGCATTGTTACAAAAGCTTGCAGGCCTTGTGTTTGTCACATCACAAGAAATGTTTCATTTAAACACAATCTGAACACACACTGGTGAGAAAATAACAGTGCAGGGCTTTTTTTTTTTTTTTTTGTCTCTTTGAGCTAATGAACACTTTGAAAAATCAAACTTTAGAGTCCAACAGTCACTTCCCAGAGTACACAGCTTACTGTTTAGCTTGGAGTTCAAGGAATTCCCCAATTAGCTTCTTCCAAACACAGATTTCTGGAAGGGACAACTCAGCCTTCAAAAATCCACGACCAGAGAACCAACGACTTCTCTGGTGTGCCCATTCCAGGACAGACAGGCTCCTCGAATAAAGAACTCTTTCCATGCCCAAGATGAGGTCAGGATAGCCATGGAAGGAGCAGACAGTGCCATGAGTCACTCCAGGCTGGGAGGGGGAGATGATTTCCAACTTCTCAGCGTGTTAATCCTGTCCCAGTGCTGCCCACTGCCAGATTAGCAGGGCCTCCCACCCACTCCCTCAGTTGATGTAAGGATTTCTGGTATCTTGTTAGTCCTCAATAATCGAGTATCTTGATGTCTACACAAAAGTCTCTTTAAAGAGGATCTCGCTGGTTTTATACATTTT
This sequence comes from Pycnonotus jocosus, assembly GCA_013400435.1. Lineage (NCBI taxonomy): Eukaryota > Metazoa > Chordata > Aves > Passeriformes > Pycnonotidae > Pycnonotus > Pycnonotus jocosus. The sequence goes on from VWYP01011370.1 coordinate 75,363, forward strand.
CCTGAGAATGCTGGTGTTCACCGTGCCCTGCCCTGCTTGGTGAACTCATCAGTGCACACTCACCCTGTCACAGGCTGACACAGAACATCAGGACAAGGCCTGGATCCTCACTGTTCCTTTATCCCTGATTTTGGCAGCCTCCAGGCCCCAAAGTTCACCCCACAACGTGTGCTCTGACACTTTTCCTTCCACTTCAAGCCCTCAGTGCACACCCTGAGAAATCCCAGCTGGGAAAACTGAGGACAGCCTTGTGTTTTGTAGCAGGATCTGTGTGTCAGGAATGTCCCCATGGCATGTGTCCCACGGAGGGAGTGACTCACAGGCACACACAGCCCAAGCCTCAGCCTCTGAAGGGCCACCAGCTGAAATTGGGGAATTCAAACAGTTCTTAGATCCCTCTGAGGGGAAAGGAGGAAAAGTGCCTGAGTGTTAAGATATATTTCAGCTGCAAAGTCAAACACAAGCTCTCCTGACAATCAGAGCTGTCTGGATGTTAATTATTGGGAAGGGGAGAAGGGATGGCAGGGAATACAACCATTACTCAGAAGCAATTCCTGACTGAAGGAAAGCTAACTCAACTGTGTCATCCCTCTGGAAATTATTGTCAGGAGGTTTTAAACTTACTTAGCAATGATTTGCAAAAAAAAATTTAACTTTTACATTTGAGACCATCTCTGTATTTTTAAATAACTCTGTACCAAGAGCACCAGCTCCTGTATCACCAGCCAGACTCAAGTGAAAAAGCTGAGGATGTTTCTGGCTGTGAGGACTTTCCCAGGCAGAATTTAAAGGAATTACAGCTTGCTGGCCAGAGAAGGAAAAGGCCTGATTTATACCCACTGAGCACAGGCTATAACTAAATGGTTACACCTCAGTTTACAAAAGGCTCCTTTACAACACTCCCAAGAAATAACCCTCACATGACATTTTTCTGTCTACACCAAACACATATCAAAGACAGGCTGAGGAGGTTCTCAGCTGCTGAGGTTACATCAAACCCTCCAAGGATGATCTGGTACATAAGGAGCAGACTTATCTAATAAGATTATCAAGCAATAACCCTGCCAAGACTATCTCTGAGAAGCAGCCAGCACTGCATGTCTCCGGTCCTGTTATTTCCTTGTACTGATGTGCCTTTAAATTGTACAGCTACTTTGTGGGTGAAAAAAAAAAAAAAAATACAGATGACAGAGAAGCTCAGGGATGGTTTGTAATAAACCAATATACAGAGCTACAGGACTCCAGAGTGCCAGAGCAGAGCTTATGTAAGGGAATGACACAGGGTGAGACCAAGGCAGACCTGAATCCACACAAATCCATCCCTGGAGCTGCTGCTGGAGATGCCCACATCCCCTTCCTGCACTGACCAAAACAGATCCCGAGCCTGGGGGACAAACAGTTCACCTGCCAAATCTCTGTTTGGTTCAGATACACAGAAACACAGACAAGCTTCTGCTACAATCACTGGGAGTGGTTCAGAGTGGGGCATTTATTAAATGTGAAATCACAGCTTTTTGTTTTGTACTGACAGGCAATTCAAGGGTAAACAGATAGTAGACTCTATCTGATTTTCAACACAGGTGCCCCATTTCGCAATGATATCTTATTTGAGAGCTGCCAGAAATCCAAGGTCTGATTAATTAGCAAGTACACACACGTTACCCTGTGGAGAGGGGAGACTTTCCTCACTGCTTCCCTACATCTGCTCCAACCCATGCCATGCCAGCAGAGATACACAACTCTGAATTTCTCGTTTGTGGAGTCTGGTGTTTGTTTCCTTTAAGACTGAACTTGTTGACCCTCTGTGTCTTCACCTCGGTATTATCAGAGGATGCAATCACTGAGTGCCCTCCAGAACGCCCAGGGCTGAGCTTTCAGCAATTCCATCCTCACACACTCCTTTACAGGAACTGCACAGGCAGTTTTGTAACTCTGTCCTGTGATTTCCACAGGTAACTGGGTCTATTTGACCAAGTCACTTCACCAAGTTTTTATTTACAATAAAATTCCTCACATTGTCAACTAAAGCATAGCTATTATTCCAAGTCTGAGCTGCACTCAAATCCCAGAGCTCAAGTTTCTCAGAGCACATCCACCACAATGCAGCCTACACTGCTCTGAAATGCCACTAGGGCACACAGAAATATTCCTGTTAGACAATGGAAGCCTCCCTCGTTAATAAAACATGGAACAGACGAGGAAACTAAATGAAATCAGATACATGACAGGTTTTGTCCTAATCAGCTCTCAAGAGAAAAGACTGGGAAAATATTTACATTTGGTTTAGAAGAGACCACAGGCAGCCCACCGGCTCGGGAATAAAAAAAAAAGTGCTGAAAGTTTTCATTGTAACACCAAGGAACACATTCACCACTGTAACAGATTTTCTTACCTAAGCACCCTGTCTCACCGACCGCAAAAAATACAAGTTACAGCAGACTGATACATTGTGTTGTGGAAAAAAAAAAAATCAATCTGCTGGAAACAACATCCGGCCAGAGTAATTCTTAACTGAACCCAGCCATGTGTGTGCTCCTCCCCACGCCGTGCCCATCCTATTTTGTTACTGATCACAATTTAATAAGGCTCAAACCACCCCACGGTTTGGGCACAGAGCCAGACCTTTTCTCCTGCTTCGCAGGTTTGTTTCTCAAGCTTTAATCCCCACCTTTGTTTCATCTCGAGTCTGGCTGCTACAATCCTTTGTGCTCAGGTCATGCAGTCACCGCCCCTGGGCCGCGGGCCTTGGGCTCAGAGCTCCACTTTGGTCCAGAACTTTTTCCACTACCTCTGCCTGAAGAGCTTCTCTGGCTAACAGGGCACAGGTAGATCCCAGACACGGCTTGAAAAGTGATTATCTGCGTGGAGAAACTCCCAGGAACTTCGAGGTTTTTTTCTAGATTGCACCCACAACCACGTGGAAAAATTGCAAGTGAGCGTCCCATTCACAGAGGGAAAAAATAATCACTAAAATCCAAATTTAGTGCTCCTCTAGACAGACACTCTTGGTTCTCTTCAATAAACAGATTCTGCTAGCAATTTCTGAAGTGAGCACCTAAATGAGCCAGAAAACAAGATTTTATTGGTTTTACAGAAATGCTGTCCTGATAATCCTCAACAGCTTCAATAAAGTGTGGGACAGGCAGCAACACCCAGGTGAAAGAATTATTTTGGTCTGTCTGCTCTGAAGGATTTTACAGGAAATAACCTTTACCTGAAGATTGTGAAGGCAGGCAAGAATAACTTCTTATTTTAACCTGAACTTTATCCTTAGGGCAGACAGTGCTCAGTGTGCAGCAGTCATCCATAACAATGGGAAAAGGTTTCCTTGAGGGAAAAAAAATCGTCACTGATAACCCCAAACTCAGCCTGCTTAAACACATGTCAACAAAGAAATTTCAACTCAAAAGGATAGAGAAAAAAAAAAATCCCTGATTTCCCGATTTCATATCACGTCTCACCTTTATTGGTCCAATTCTGATTTAATCAGAATGAACACGTCTCTCTCACAACTATTTTTACAGCTTCTTCCATGCCACTCCTCATGCATGAAATATTCCCTTTAAACACACCCACAAAGCTGATTTCCCTCTGCCCCCAAATCATTTTGCCATCAATCACTGCTCGAATTTGTTTTAAAATAAGAAAAATGAGCTGACGAACTTCAGGACAGATGAAGATAAATTGGCATCTTATATTAACGATCCACTGCTATAAATAATTCAAAGCAATGTGTAACTTAATTGCTGCAGTTGTAAATTCTAACTTGTACATTAAAAGCATAAATATTCTGACCAAAGTCTGGTCTGGAATCCTCCACTGCAATGCTCTCCCTGGGTTTTGTTAGTGCCTCTTGATATTATTATTAAGAAATGTGAAAGGAGGAAAAAAAATCAACACTTTCAGAGTATCATTTAAGAAATAAAATCTATATTTAATAACTTATTTTCAAAACTCTAGCTGGAAATTTTCATGTTTGTCATTGTTGCTTTTATAGCAATTAAAGCAATTCCCAAGTTCCCAGAAGAAGGGATCTCTGATTTTCTCACTGCAACTGGAAGAAACTTCATCTGAAGAATTTTAATACTTTTCTGCAGAGGCTTTCATTAAACGACGTTTAAGCGCAGAAAGAGAAGATTGCACAGAGTAATTGGCGTTACTTTTGATATGAAGTAAAAGTCAGATGCTGCATCACCAGAGCCCCGGAGGATGCAAAATATTGCATCATACAGCAATAAATGAATGCAAAACATGTGGAGATACCACACGGTATCTTTGCCAGATAAGGGCAGTACAACACATGCTCATTCTTCTAGTTTGGATAAAAAACCTGGCGTCACTTTACATATTCTCCTCCCGTCATAAAAAGTAGACTTTTGGGGCGGGGAGCGAGGAGTAACTCGTGGTTTTGCTGCCTTTTTTTGCCGCCTTCCTGCGCTTTGCCGGGCACACAATGCCGAGCGAGGGCGATCCATTGTGGCGCTCGCTTCCCCCCTTGTGCCAGCGCTGCCCGCGGTGCTGCCCCGCACCCGCGGCACCTTTTGCTCCGGCCGGAGAATCTTCCAGCAAAACGACACCCTGGCCTCACTTTTCGCCCCCCAAAAAAGTGACTTTGCTTGCGGTCCGCCGGCGCTATCGCCCGCTCCATCTGCTCGCTCTGACTCACCGCGGCTCCCGCACTCCCCTCCTGGCGCCGGGCACACGCCCTCGGCTCCGCTTTTGTGCCCGCACCGCG
>VWYP01011370.1:80314-95235 GCA_013400435.1 Pycnonotus jocosus
ACGCCGCTCCGCTCCCCTCACCCGCCCTGCGCGCGACTGAGAGCGGCCCCGCCCCGCGCCCGGAGCCCGCCGGGGCCGCGCGGGGTAGGCGGGGCCTCAGGAGGGGGCGGGATAATAAGGAGGGGCGTGGTTTACACCGAGGGGCGTGACCTCATTGCGGGGACAATGCTGGGCGGTGCTGAGGGGTGTGGCCTCTGTGAGGGGGCGTGGCCGCGGTGAGGGGACAGCTCTGAGGGGGCAGCGCCGGCCATGGCGGTCGTGGAGGCCCCTCAGGGACGGGGGTCCCCGCGGTCCCCCTGATGGCGGCAGGGACACCCCCGTGTCAGCCATGAGCGCCCTGGCCGTGAGACACCGTCTGCTGCTGGTGCCGTGTTCGGTGACAACGTCTGGGAGCGGCCTTAGCGGGGCCACCGCCCTATGGGTGATGCCAGCCACGGGGAGGTGGTCCAGGTATGTGCCCCGCCGCTATCGGGTCAGCCCGCCTCACCCTCAAGTGAAAAACTTAAAATCTAGAAACTTCCCCCTCACAGACCCACCACACCAGAGCGGCAGGAACAGCTGCTTTCCTGTCAAGGGGAAAAATCCATCCCAAGAGGCAGCTGAGTCTCTAGCCTAATTTTCCCCTCACTATTAAGGTCAGGGACTGAGGAGACGGACAAAAAAAAGGTGTGGGAGAGCTGGAGGAGAGCAAATCGTGCTTTTTCCAGCCTTTCCACCCAAAGAGCAGAGCCTGCAATCACATTTTCCCCATGCGGCTTCACGCCTGCGGAGCCCAGCCCTCGGCAACAGAGCGGCTTTCATTCCTCGGCGCCTCCCGCCCTCGCTCCCAGTCCTTTGCTTTCCTTTTGGGAGCCCAGACTCTTATTTTTAATAAGTCTGAGTGGAGCTGCACCTGAGCGTCTCGGCTGAGCCGTTCCCAGGGCAGGCTGGGGCTGTGGCATCCCCCGAGGTGGCACGGAGTGACTTCAATGCCGTCTGTGACCCGGGAGGAGCCTCCCTGTAATTTGTACCCAAATGCAGCCCGGGATGGCTCCGCATGGGATGGTTACCAACGGAGCTCTCGCTGCTCCTAACAAACCCTCCTGTCTCTCCAGGCCATTTTTGCTGCCCTCGGTTCTGCATAACCAGATGTCTTTATGCAAATGTCGGCTTTGAATGTCCTTGAATTCGTCTGGAGCAGGAAAAACTGCTGTGAGCCCCTCTCTGGAGCTGATAGGGCTGGGCCATCGATGTGACAAAATCCTTTTCTTTCCGTTCCTGCAGCTTCTGGACAGCCCCAGCTCTCTGGGAGCCAGTGGAATATCCATCTCTGTTTGCTTTAGAATCCAAGGAATCTCGCTGATTCATGGGGTGGGACAGTCTGGGCTGGAAATCAATGTGTCACTGGAACCAAACTGATGTGGGGCTGTGCAGTCCAGCCCTGGCCAGGAACCTCCCTTGGTAATTACCCATTAATTAATTGCAGCCCTTACCACGAAGGACACCGTCCCACCGCTGCTGTTGCTGTTGGAACGTGGCTTCCAGCAGAAGGGAAGGAAAGAAACTTCCCTTATATGGGGTTGTCCTGGAGACTCCACAAGCATCTGTATTTGAATTCACTCCTTTGCATGGCAGAGTAAGAAATTTGCACTATTTGGGGCCAAATGTGGATTCAGGGACTGGTTTAACGAGGGGCAAAGGAGAGTTGGCTCCTGTGTCTGCTGGGAAAGACAGGAGCTGAGTCCTTGTTCCAGGACAAGAAATGCTGAGCCAGGTACTCCCCCTGAGCCAAGGACCCAGCCTCGCTCTCTGCTTCACCAAAAAGTTTAAAATCCCAGGGTTTTGTCAAACTTGCAGAATTTCCCAGGGCTCCCCACAGCACAGACCCACCTGCTCGAGAGGAGGCAGTGGTTTAGCACAGAGAAACAGCTCTCCCACAAAGGTGGGTGTAGAGCAACAAATTTGAGGTCTGTGAGGCACTCGGGGCCTTTTTGTGTTTCCCAGCTCCACAAAGGAGCTGCCAGGGCTGTTTTTCCCTCACCACTGCTGCATTTCTGCTCTAACAAAAGCTCTCCCCTGCTGGTATCTTGCAGAGCAGCTAATAGCTTATTTCATTTATACCCAGCTGCAGCAGCCCTGGCTCTGCTTTAATATCTTTTCAGTTATTTCACTTTCAGATGACATTTTCCTGGTTTCCAGCTGCCACTTACAGAACCCCTCATGCTCCTTGTTCAAATGAAACCTCCAACAATGCTCAGTCTGAAGGCTCTCAATCCTTTCCTCCCTCAGTAATTGCTGCTTGTATCATTCTGGATTTATTTATTTCTTTTTTTTTATAACACTTAGGATTAATTTGTCCACGCTTTACATAATAAATCACCGGTGCTCCTGACAATCCACAGGGAAATGAGCATCACCCACCTTTAACAGCAGTGAGGAATGAGTCAGGAGAGTTCAGTGACTTACCCAAAGCTAAATTTGCACCGAGCCACGGAGTGGGAACAAAGCAACTCTGGCTCCCCAGCTGTGCTCAGTGGGTCAACTCCCTCAATATTATTTTATGCTGCATTCAGGAGCTTCGTTCCCATTTGGCAGAGCAGCAAAACAACGTGGGATTGTTTCACTCCTCTGGCATTTTTGGCCTTTCTGCAGCAGTTTTTCCATCTCCAGCATTCCAAGTGCTTTTGAAACTGGAGGCTTTGGACGTTAAAGATATCAAAGCAGGGCCTCTCCTGCCCTGGCTGTGTGTGTTCCTCTGGTGGAATTCGCTCCCATGCGGACCCTGGGGCTCAAAAATGGGATTTTACTTCCACAGGGAATTTTTCAGGCCTGGGAGGAGCTCAGCACACAGGTCATGCTGTCACTCAGTGGGACACATGTATGAACATCCCATTTTTTTAATTATAACGAAACTGCTGTGAGGAGAAAGATGCTGAGGAGCTTTGGGAGGGAGAGCATCCCGTGCTGGCTGTGGCTGGAAGCAGGAGCCTGTCCTGACTGTTGGGTTCACCAGAGCTCCTGAAAGCCAAGCTGGACACAGCTGGGACAAGAACCTGCCCAGGGACACCTATTAAAGGAAAGGCAGCACTGACACACCCTGGTTATAAATACCAACATTCCCATTCCACGGCTAATTCGGGATCCTGGGCTGGGATGCAGCCACCGCAGGCCCAGCCCTCCCAGTGTCACAGATGCTCTGCTGAGCTGCTGCCCCCTGAGCACAGCAATCCCAGGAGCTCCTCCCTCCCATCCCGAGAGGGATTTTGGGCTCCATCCATCACCTGCCTCCTGGGTGGGATGGATTTGTTATGGCTCATTCCTCTTTTATTTCCTCCACGTCGAGCAGAGTTTGGTTTGGAGCTGCTGGGAGGGCGGGAGCCCGCCAGATTTCCCAGGATTGCGGGGGAAATCCGACTTCTGCCGGTGTCAGACTGTTTGCAGTTTGCTGTGATTCCCAACCAGCTGTCCCTGGATGGCTCATTTTCCTCCGGGTTGGCTGCCAAACTTTAGGATTAGCTGCAGTGAGCAGCTGAGGACACACATGGAGCCGGCCCCGGAGCTCACAGCTGCCACTGGGGAGAAACCCATGGAAAACAGCTCTGTGCTGTGGGCTGAGAGAGAGTTCCAGCAGCACAGGACACATCCTGGGTCATTATGTGGGAAGGTGACTTCATCCCACAGTTTCTGGGTCACTCCTCTGTTCCGTGGTCCAAGGTAGCACCGCTCTGAGCACAGAGGTTGGAGAACTTAAAGTTTCCAGGAAACGTTCATCAAGAACTTTCAGTGGCAGTAATTGCACTTGGAGTCATTCAACAATCTCTGGCCTTTCCGTGCTTCTTCCTTTTTTTGTTTCCCCTGGTTACTGGCATATGGTGCTTTCCCCGGGGAGCTGGATGGTAATTAATGCATTTTGTGGTTAAATGTTTGGACTCAGCATCTCAGGGCGCCCGAGAAGCAGGGAGGGGACAAAGCCAGCATTGTCTGCAGGTTTCCCTCTGCCGTGGGTCCCTCCACGGAGCCGCCACCGGGGGCAGCTTTTTGGGAATGCTGACACAGGCAGAGTTTTCACCTCGCTTCCTTTGGAACGCGGGGGAAGTTGAAGTGCTTCTCACCTCCCTGCCTTTGGAGGTGATACCCGAGGAGGAAAAGGAAAGTTAGCTCGCAGGACCACACACACGACAGGAGTAATTGAATGCCTGCCTCTCCCCTTTCAGCAGGAGGTTGTTGCCCTGCTCTGCCCGGGCTTTCTCGCTGCCCTATTTTCCAAGTTCAGATATCAGCCTGTCCTCTGCTGTGAGCATCAGGAAACAAAGATTTGGGCTTCTCCCTTCTGCAGGAAGAGACCTGGAAAGGATAAAGAGGCAGAGATGGAGCTGGGTCTGAGTGCTGGGAAACCTTTCCATGGCAGCTCTGTGCAGATGCACACACATAAGGAGCCCTTGAATAAAAACCCCAAATCCACTGCATTCCTGGTTTGAAAGGTTATTTGGAAAAAAAAAAAAAAAAAGAAAAAAAAAGGAAAAAAAAGAGATAATTTTGTGAGCCTGATTAAAATCTATATTTCCCCACCTTTATGTATAGAAGTCACTTGAAGGTAAATAAATTCAGATATTGGCTGTTTTCTTTCAAGGTTAGTCCCCAGGTGATTCAAACCCCTGGGCTGATAAAGGAGATTTGGTGAAGAAAAAAAAGCACTGCACAACCCGCTTCTCCCAAAATAACAACCCCAGCTCTGCCTGGCTGAGGTTGATTGAGTGGTTGAATCAGCCCCACTCCCCTGCAGCAGCAATCAAATGGCACCACCGAGGTTTCCTGCTGAATTCCCATCCTCTGAAAAGCCTGGAAGTTGCTGGTAGCTGGGGGCTCCTGTAATGAACCCTGTCCATTATATCCCAGCTGGGATTCACGGAGCTGAAATGGGAGAAATCTTGTTTGCTGTGGGTTTTTAAAGGGTCTGAGGGAGCTGGGGAATGGCAGTACTGGCTCCAGGTGCTGCCTGTGTCTTTGTGAGTGGGGAAAAGGGAAGCAGCAGCTCCTTCCCAGCTTCCAGCCACCCTCCCATGGATCTGCAGGGATCAATCCAGCCACAGCAATGACACCAGGATGCTCTGTGTTCTCTCTGAGGTGCAGCCCAACATCAGGGAGAAAAAGATCCACAAAAACACCCAGGCCAACACAAAACCTCTTTATCTTCAGGCTGGCTGGATCCAAAGCTGTATTAGGAAAAAATCCTTCCCTGTGAGGGTGGGGAGGCCCTGGCACAGATTGGTCAGAGAAGCTGCCCCTGGATCCCTGGGAGTGTCCAAGGATGAGCAATCTGGGATAGTGGAAGCTGTCCCTGCCCAGGGAGGGGTGGAATTGGATCATCTTTAAGATCCATTCCACCCCAAACCATTCCATGATCCTCAGATTCCATCAGAGCAGGCACTGGATAACCCATCCCAGTTTAGGGCAGGACTGTCCTCCACAAAGCCAAACCACTCTGTGCAGCTGGGCACCACCTGAACTTTCACACCTCTGCTCTGCTCTGCTCTGCCCCTGGGGTGAAGCTGTGCACCCCAAACCCCCCGAGCTTTCCAGGACGTTCTCTGGGCAAAGTCCACATCTGGGAGGAACACCATTGTCCCAAGGAACAAAGGGAACACCTCTCCCAGAGCCACCCTGCTCCGGAGCGATGGCGTAAACGCTGATCTGACTCAAGCAGTGACATGATGAATGTGGCGTTTATTTCCTCCTACCTGACTCACACTGGAAGGAGCCAGATATATTTTTTTTTTCCAAGCACTCAGGACAGAAAAGGAATTGTGGGCAGGACAAGAGGCCAAGATCTCGCAGTTCTACCAGGATTTAGAAATAATCTTTTTGATAAAGTTATTTGCATTGCAGCAGCAGGTAGAGTGCTCCAGCTCTCCAAATACAGCGACAGAAACTCCTCCACTTTCTCCAAACCTCACAGCCTGAGGCTCTGCCAAGGGAACGACACCCCAAATCCCTGGGATACCCACAGCAGGACGGGGAACTGAACCCAAACCTCCTGAGTCACTGACTCAAAGAGCAGCTGAGGTCCCCAGCAAAGCCACTGTGCCCTGCAGATGGGGAGAACAACAACAATCCTGCGGGGCAGGACCAGAGAGTTCCCAAATCTTCCCATCTCCCTGCTCCTTATCTGCAGCACACGCTCGACCTGCTCGGGCTGAAATTCTGGTCTTTCAGATCATCGGGTACTTGCTTTTGCAATTTTAATTATCACCTCTTTACCCCGGTGGTTTGTCTGTGTAATGATTGCTGTGAGGCTCTTCGGGCTCCTACTGAGTAACGATAAGAGCCGGTTAGAGCCAAAAATTAGGGCACAAACCCGAGGGATGTAATTGAGGAGTGGAGCCACCCCTCTGCCCCCCGGCCCGGCCAGGGATGTCCAAACCCAGCCCGGCTCTCAGAGAACCAAGGCTGTGGAGAATTTCCCTTTTAAATCCTTCGCTTTTATCCCAGCTGGTCAGTGGGATGGAAAGGGGAGGAATTGCCCCTGAGGGGGTTAAACCACCACGGGCAGCTGCTTTTCTAACCCTGCCCTGACCAGCTGCACGAGAGGTTTCCGTGATTCAGGTTTCTTTCACAGATTTAAAACTCATTCCAGATAAGCAAATGAGCAATTAGCAGCGCCGCATCTGTGATGTCATTAAAATTCAAACGCTACCCTGGCTGCTCATTAATAGTGGGATGTGCAGGCGGAGAGAATAAACCCAAATCCTCTGTCGGCAGCAGGGGGAACCCCTCTGTCCACAGCCGCTTCTCCCGGGGCTTGGTACCAGCAGGGCCGGCCCTTCCTCGGCCCCTCTGCAGCCAAGCGGCCCCAGAGCTGCCGGAAGAGTCTCGGTTATCAGCACACAATGTTCGTTCATCACATGAGCTTCATCGAGCCCTTAATCAACAGGAATCTCCCTGACGTCACCGGGAATGCCGGACCTGCGGTGCTGAGGGGACGCTGAGGCAGGAGAGGGATCCCACGAGGATTCCCACACCGTGCCAGCATTCCCAGCTCGGCCCCTGTCCGCAAAAATCCCCCCGAGAAGGGCAGGGAACTGTTTTAACACGGGCTGCAGCGTGCCGGCGGGGCCGGGCGGGCGGGGAAGGCTCGGGCTGAGGGCAGGAGGAAGGAAACGGAGCTGGAGAGGGGCCAGATCCTCACTGGCAACGCGGCCGGCCTTGGGACGGGCCCTGAGCAGCAAAAAATCGGGGCTGCAGCAGCTCCTGCACAGGATGGAGACCCTGGGGTCACTCAGCTCCTGGGATGCAGCGGCTCAAAGGGGGAAAAGCTTTTATCCCTGTGGAGAAATTCACCCTGTGGTGAGCTGGGAACCCACAGACCACTGCCACAAAGCCAGTGCAATCATCACCAGGGCCCTGTTCTCCCACAGAACGTGAGGATTTGTCCCTTTTCACACAGCTCCCTTCCCTTATCTCTGTCCTGGATAACAGCAGGTGTCCACTTTCCCTGTCTGGAAAGAAGAGTTGAGCTGAAAGCGGAGTCTGCCTGCAGCCACAGGGACGGCTCCCTTTATCCTCCCCCATAAATAATAGAAGATTCATTCCCAGGCTTGTAAGAGATTAAAAATAAATAAATAAAAAAGAGCTCAATTTTGTTTTGCCAATCATGCACTTAATGTAATTTTCCCTTCTCATCCCCTTGTGCTGGTGCCTGTAGACTCACAAAGGTTTTAATAAGCTGGAAAGGTGCCAAAGCATTTCTGTCTCATTAAAAAAATATCAGCACGGTGACAAAGGTAATTTTTTTCACATCAGTAGTCAAATCCACTTGCTGAATTAAAATCCAGCTGACAGGGAGACTATCAATTTTTAATGGGAGCTTCCTCCCTCCTGGAGAGGGGAAGCCTGGTGGGGGGTTGTTCTTAAAAGGGATCCACATTTCTCACAACTGCTCCATCAGCTTTGCTTTCATCTGGAGCTCGAGGTTTAAAGCCTGAACGAGGAATCACAAAAAGCACCCCCAGGTAAAAAACCTCCTGAGAGCTTCCCAGGCTGTGCCCCCACAGACATTCCCTTCTCCCACCGCAGTGTGGGGCAGGGCTGGACCCTGTGCACACTCGGACACAGCCTCAGACAGGTCCGGGGTGGGGACAGAGCCCGGAGGAAGCTCTGGCTGAGCAGATAAGAACCACCGGTGCTCTGCAGGGTTCAGCCCCTCACGCTGACCCTCCTCTCCAGGGGCCATTCCCCAGCCGACGGCGGCAGCAGAATTTCATTTATTTCATAGTCACAACAATTGACACGAGCTGCAGCTCTGTCCCTGCACTGAACACAAAGCCTCTGTGGGGGAACCGAACAATTCCCTGCAATTCCCTTCCCCCCAGCGCTGCTTTCCCAGCACAGCTGCTTTCCGTGTTTTCTTTGAAGGGAAACAGAGGGATCCTGAACTTCCCAGGGATTCGAAGCATCGCCCCCCACATCCAGATCAGCACAAGGATCAGCCCTACGCCAAAAGCAACCTGAGCTCTCTAGGATCTGCTGGACAAGGCCCTTAAATCTCGGGATTTAATGGCTCGGTGCAGGAGCAGCCCCGGCTCCAGGGGGTCTCTGTGGCAGCCGCAGCCCCGCTGCCCCCGGGCTGGTCCCTGCCCGAAGCTCGGTGCACAAAGCCCGCATTGACTCCGGGAGCTGCCCGGGGCGGCCCCATCCTGCCTTTGTGTGGGAGGAAGGACGCTCCGGACCCCACATCCCTCCTGCCTGCAGCTCCTCGGCCCGGGGAAGCAGATGTGGGAGTTCAGAAGGATTCCTGACCTCAACCCAGGCTCGGCCCAGGGCAAGTCCCACACCTGGCCCTGGGAGGTGCTCACCACACAATTCCCGACAGATTGATCCCCAATGAGAAAAACCCCACGATTCTCACAGAATGTGCCACAACACGAACGCTAAAGATAATTAATGACTTGGTGATTAAAACACCTTGCACTGAAGGCTCAGTCTTCTCCCTTGCAGCAAATCCCGAGCCGTGGGGAGCTCCTGCACTCCCAGCCCCGGTTTGGGAGCCAGCACGTTCCCTCCTGCAGCGCTGATTTTTAGGATTCTCCAAACCCCAAACGAGTGCGGGTGGCCCCGCGGCTGCGTCACCGTGAGTCAGCCCGGCTCCGGTGCCCGGCCGGGGCGGCAGCCCTGACTCACCTGCCCCGGAGTTGGCCGCCTCCCATTGCAAAAACCGACACTCCCAGCTACGGAAGAATTTCGCAGCGTTTTTTCTCCCTGGGAGATGGGCTGGAGCCACACAGCTCCCGTTTGCTGCTCGGGCACAGCCCCTACACAAGACAGCAGCAAACCACAGAGGAGGCACTTGGTGGCTCTTGATTTTAAATAAAAGATTGGGGAAAAAAAGGGAAGAAAAACCCAAGCCCTCCTTTCCAGCTCCATGAGAAACTGTGATCCTCATCCCTTCAGGAACAGCTTCCAGTCCATCCCCAGCCTGGTGAGACAGAGCCAAAGCCACTTGGGGATGTTTAGGTACAAACCTGCAGTGAGAACTGGGGTCCCCTCTGACCATCACCTCCCCCTGTATATTGGTTGCTCTCCTCCTTCAAGAACAACTAAAATCAACCCCACTTTTCCCAGCCATCTTCCCAAGGCTTAATCCACACTCAGGATGGGACACAACTGCTCCTCCAAGCCCAGGTTCCTCCCTGCAGCCCTCAGTGCTCAGGACATGGATTTGTGTCAGGTGAGGGAGGCTTTGGATGGCTCCCAGCACAGAGCTCTGCCCTGGTGCTGGGATTTATCCCTGGGCTCCTGGGGAGCAGCAGGCCCTGCCCAAGCAGCAGCAGCACAGTTCTGTGTCCTGGGGCAGTTCAGGGTAAATCCCTGGCTCAGGAAGCTCCACGCAGGACTCCCAGGCAAATTGCCAAAGTCACACAAGTGGAAAAATTTAACAATGCAGCCCTGAGTTTCTATGAATTTGAACTGTTGCACACACACCTGCCATTGTCCTACCTGTTGACACAACAAACACATCTTTCTTCAGAAGCAGCAACAGAGGCTGGCCTGTGACTCAACCTCAGCCTCACACTCCTGAGGACTCAGTTCCATTTCAATTACACAGCCCAGTTAAACTTTCTGTAGAGCTGGATACAATTATTGCAGCAAGTCCCTTACCTAGCCCCTATGTCTGTCACTTCACCAGGGTGGCCTGGGTCAAGAGGCCAAAATTCAGCATTGAGCAGATCCAGGATAAAAACAAGTGAGATCCAGGCAGCTCCTGCAGGGTCATTTCTGAACTACAAATACAAGGATCTAAAACCAGAGAGAAGAGGTTAACCAAGAAGCTGGGATGGAGAAGGGATCAGACGAGTTTGGGTTTGGATGAGGGGAGCTCAATCAGAGGATCAGGAGTGAATTCAGCAGTGTCACAAACAGCAGAGACACAGATGGAACCCAGCCCAGCATAGATTCTGTGCTGAAATGAGTCTGTGCAACAGCAGGGACAGCTCAGGAGAGGAGAGGGCTCATTATCCCAATTGGTATTTAAATGAAATGTTAGTACTTGAATGGATAAGTAGGAAGGAATTAAAATACCAAGCTAAACACAATTTAGAAGTTGTATTCTTTTTAAACACTGCATTTAATTGCTCTTTTTAAGCCTACACGATTCTTTATGGATAGGTGATAAAAAGAGGCAGAGGGAGCACCAACAATAGAAACTCCAAAGGAGATGGGAAGGTGGAGGGAAGGTCTGGCCCATCCAAACCCAGCAGAGCTCCTTTATCAGTCCTGGAGGCAGGAGATGGAAATAGGTGTGAGGGAAGATAAGCAGTGACTCAGGTCCTGAATGTATTTAAAGAACTCCTATTAGTGCTCAGATTAAAAGGCACTCAGAGGTCACCAAACCCGGGTGGAAGCAAGATTGGGATGATAAAGGAGGAGGCATTAAACCCTGGGGAGCTGCACCCCCGCAGGCTCTGCCTGGGACATCCACGGAAAATCCAAGTGAATGAGGATCAGCACGTTCCCAGCTCGGGTCTGCGGCTCCTCAAGCACCAAATTCACCCAGATGGACTTTGAAAAATGCCTCTGTCCAGAAGCTGCTTGGAATTTATCACACACATTTTAATAACAGGTGATGCTCAGCATTCCAGCTGCTGGAGGAGGTTTACAAGCACTTGAGCTCACAGTGATATTCACGTGAAGAAACAAAAGATTCAGCACAGAGGGAAGGGTAGGAGCTGCTTTGAAACCTCCCCTCCCAGGCAGGACCTGCCTCAAGTTAAAGCCAGCACAAGGGCAAGGAAAGGCTCATCAATCCCCACACTTCACTGTGAACATCACAGCTACTGCACAGAAGAATTCGACAGCAGCTTCCAGAGGAACCTCAGGCTTTAGAACTGAGCTGATTTCACAAACACAGCTGGAGTCTCTACAAGAGTTCCACAGCAGTTTCCAGTGTGATTAAAAGGGGGTTGGAACTCATGGTTTGTAAGGCCCCTTCCAACTCAACCCACTCTGTGATTCCATGACTATGGAAAGGCAGGGAGCCCCCAGGGTTCCTCAGATGAGCTCTCACACCACTACAGCTCCTTCTCCAAGTTAATCAAACCTGCTGTTCATTTCTTGCAGGGCCTTGAAACACTTGACTTGCTCTGACCAGCAATTTTCACAGCAAATATTGAGTTTGAGCTTCTCCATCCTCTCAGAGCACTGCCCAGGTAAGGCTCTTGGACTCCTGCCTGGCAAAAACTCCACAGGAGCATCACTAATTAAAGGGCTTTTCCTGCTCTGCCAGGCCAGTTAAAAGCCCCATTTTTTCCAGAGCCAGCACAGTGGATCAAATGCTTTCTCATCTCTGAGCAGTCATTAGCCCTGCACAAAACAAAGCTGATTAACAAATGTAAACGTCCAGATAAAAATAGCCAACATCTGTTTAAATTTAGAAATTTATTTTGTTTAATCCACAAGCTTTATATAGCTTTAGTTAAAAAAACAAAAACAAAGAACAGTGAAAACATGACAATATCCAAAGTTCAGGTTCCTCTAAACTTTCAAAGAACACAGCTCTGAAAGTTGCTCAGACCATTCCGAAGAACCGTAACGAGACAAGATTTATGAATGGGGCAACGACAGCTCACAAACAAAATTTATGGAACTGAAGGAATTATTTTTTTTTTTTTTTATTTTCTGGGACTGCTGATCATGGAAACTGCCCTTTAAAAAAAGAACATAAAAATACAAACAAAATTCCAGTGTTCCAAATCAACATGTTACATCAATATAAACCCACAGTGTCCTGGTAAACAACATGCTTTCATTTATGTACCACTCTAAATTGCTATTCTTGATTGGCTTTTATGGAGACTATACAGGCAACAGTAGAAAGCATTAAAATAGAGATGTACTTCCTTGAATTCTGCAGTGGTTTTACTCCTGGGCAAGCCTACAAACCACAAAGGTTAGTAGCATCATGTAAGTGATACAAAAGAAGTCAAATGAGACCCTCATAAACTCTGCTCAAGGCTCTGTTGGATTTCAAAGAAATGAGGGAACTGACGGTCATGTTTCAAACCTCCAAAACAAATCCCTACTGCTTCTAAAAAGTCTCACTCTAAATGAAATTATGCTGTCAATGAAAGAATGTCACTAGTACACTGTGGACACCTTTTGTAATGTAAATCCATGCCCTTTGTACATGGTGAACCTCAACCTAGCAATTATTACAACAAATGTTATATTCTAAAGCTCAAACACATTTAGCAATTTTGAAATTGAATTCTGAGTACAAACCAAATAAAATGTACATTATATCAAAGGGTTGGCCTAGGACGGGGGGGACACCTGCGCCTTCCTCATGGACCTCAGGGCCTTCTCCCGCAGGTGCTTTTCTAGGTCATCCAGGTTGTCCTCGGGTTCACTTTCTGTCTCCTTCAAACAAACACAAAGAGTTCCTTCAAACACCCCAGACCCAGCCAGGCTGAGCCCTCCCAGCACTGAAATCCCCCCAGGTAATCACCACCCCACAAATCCCACTTTGGGCTGTCAGAACACCAGCAGAGCAGTGCACACCCACCCTGTTTGCTCCCCCTGGGCCTTTACAAAGTCCCCAGTTCTCACCTTTTTGGGTTCTGTCTCTGCTTCCTGGTCTCCCTGTACTGAGGTGGTGTCTGCTGCAACCACAGCAGCAGCTGCTGCGGCCGCTGCTGCCTTCTCCTTCTTATGCTTTTTGTGTTTCTTGTGCTTTTTATCCTTTTTATGCTTCTTATCCTTCTTTTTCTTCTTCTTCTTGCCACCACCTTCTTGATCTGAATTCTGTAAGAAACAATTCAACAGATGTTACAACTCATCTCTAAGGCTTCAGACTCTCTGGCAAAGAATGGAAGTGCCCCTGGGAAACACCTCAGAAGAAGAGGTGGAGATACCAAACAATCTGTTGGAATACTCTTGAGTTTGCACACAAGATACTGCTCTCAAATAAGCCCCCCTCAATCTGTTAACCAAGAAACTCATGTACACTCATGAAATGGGACAGACTTTTCCCCAGAAGTCTGATTTTCTACAGAACACCATTTTCTTCCATACTTGGAGAGGTTAAGCTTGAACAATTTATGTTACAAATGGTTTTTAGAAGTTTTTAACTATGAAGGATGACCCCAAGCAGTTTTCCCCCAGTGAACTTCCCCCCTGGTGCTGCTCAGCAGCTCAGCCTTCCCAAAAAGAGCCTGCCCAAAAGCAGAGAAATACCCTGGCAGGTGATGGGCTCTGAGTTGGGCTCTTGGCCTTTTTTGCAGGTGACCAGTTTGCAGAAGGAGAGCGAGAGCGGGCAGGAGATGCAGGTCCTTGGTGCTTTTTGGGAGCTGTCTCAGGTGACCCTGACGCAGAGCGGGACGAGGACACACGCCTGGGGCTGGGGGTGGAAGCCCTGGGGAGGACAAGAGTCACACTCAGAGAGGGGAGACACAAAACAAGGCAGTACCAACACAAGAGCCAAATGAACACTGTGCTTTCACTTGGTCAAGCTGCACGTAGAAGGTTTAAATTGATTTTAAAAAATAAATAGATAATAAAAGGCAAAACAATCCAGCTGCAGAGTGGATCCATAATGCAGAGGGATAATGCAGCCTGAGAAGCTGTTAAACAACCCTGCTGCTGCTCAGAACTGATTGCTGCTTTTCTGGTTTAACTAAGTTATAATCACATTAAAAGTCAAGAGAACAGTAATGCTATTTAACTACACAAGGCTTTTCATTTGGTTATATTTCCCTTCTGAAAAAATTCAGAAACCAGCACATTTTTCGCTGCTCAGAAAAGCAGCATCTCATTAAAGATGAAAATACTTAAAATTTTAGCAGTTTATTATGAATGGCCACTTATGGAATTATTTCTGAGCTAATGACAAGTGTTGGCCCCCTTCCACAGTTAGGTTTAAAGATGAAGTTAGGTTTTCTTTAAAGCCAGCAATTAAAGGGAAGGATCTGGGGAGACCTCATGGCAGCATTCCTTATAAAAAGGAGAGAGAGGTGCTTTTCATGCAGGCAGCACAAGGGAGAAAGGCTTCCCACTGCCAGAGGGCAGGGTTAGATGGGATATTGGGAAGAATTCTTCCCTGTGAGGGTGGGCAGGCCCTGGCACAGGGTGTCCAGAGCAGCCTGGGACAGTGGAAGGTGTCCCTGCCCATGGGAGGGGTGGCACTGGGTGAGCTTTAAGGTCCCTTCCCACCCAAACCATTCTGGGATTTTTTGACTCCTTAACTACTTTCACTGCACTACAACTAAACAACAACCCCACATCAAACCCAAAGCAGACAAGATGGGGTTTTTTACTTTGTTTTCTTGGGTTCTGGCGTTCTGGACACCCTCCTGATGGGCCTGCTGCTGGGTGAGGGTGACTGTCTCCTCTGTGGCGATGCCGACGCTCCCCGGCGCGGTGCCGGAGGGCTGGAGGAGGGGTGGGAAGCT
>VWYP01011370.1:95355-102855 GCA_013400435.1 Pycnonotus jocosus
CTTGGGAGGGGGAGATGGGGAATATCGCCTCTGGATCGGGGGGGAGTATCTCCGTGGAGAGGGAGAACGTCTGCGTGGGGGTGGAGATGGAGACCTGCAAAGAGAAGAAATGTTCAGGGGTCAGCCAGGCACAGAATCAGTCAGCAGTGCACCCAAAGAGGGGGAAAGGACTCTAGAGTGCTTTAAACTTCTCAAAATTTAAACTAGAATTCTTCAGAAGTTCTAAAGGTTGTGGTTGCCCCATTNTGGCAGCATTCCTTATAAAAAGGAGAGAGAGGTGCTTTTCATGCAGGCAGCACAAGGGAGAAAGGCTTCCCACTGCCAGAGGGCAGGGTTAGATGGGATATTGGGAAGAATTCTTCCCTGTGAGGGTGGGCAGGCCCTGGCACAGGGTGTCCAGAGCAGCCTGGGACAGTGGAAGGTGTCCCTGCCCATGGGAGGGGTGGCACTGGGTGAGCTTTAAGGTCCCTTCCCACCCAAACCATTCTGGGATTTTTTGACTCCTTAACTACTTTCACTGCACTACAACTAAACAACAACCCCACATCAAACCCAAAGCAGACAAGATGGGGTTTTTTACTTTGTTTTCTTGGGTTCTGGCGTTCTGGACACCCTCCTGATGGGCCTGCTGCTGGGTGAGGGTGACTGTCTCCTCTGTGGCGATGCCGACGCTCCCCGGCGCGGTGCCGGAGGGCTGGAGGAGGGGTGGGAAGCTCGAGGCCGTGGTGAAGGTGAATGCCTTTTGTTTTGTGGTGGAGAACGTGTTTCCCTGTTGGATCTGCTGGGAGGAGAGCCCTTCCTGTGCTTGGAAGATACGGAAGGGGAGCGCCGTTTAGCAGTAGGGGAGCTCCTCTGCTTTGGAGGTGGGGAGTGGGACACTCTGCGCTTGGACTGGGGGGAAGGGGAGGCCCTTCTTTTGGGAGGGGGAGGAGGAGAAGCTGTTCTCCACTTGGGAGGGGGAGATGGGGAATATCGCCTCTGGATCGGGGGGGAGTATCTCCGTGGAGAGGGAGAACGTCTGCGTGGGGGNTGGATGATCTTTAAGGTCCCTCCCAACCCAAACCATCCCATGGTTCTGTGATTCTGATCCAGGATTTGCAGCAGCAAGCCAGTGACACCCAGGCCACGCACCCAGCACCCCCATCCTCCCCAGCCCAAGACAGCCCCGTCATGTTCCCAGTGAAGGAGCTGGAGCAGGGCCCTTTCCCCGGGCCCGGTGCGGTACCTTCGGCGAGGCGGGGTCGGGGAGCGGCGGCGCCGGGGCGGGGGCACCGGGGAAGGGGAGCGGCGCCGGCGCGCGGGGGGCGGCGAGGGGCTCCTCCTCCTCCTGCTGCAGGAAAACAGGCATGGATCAGGAACTGCCAGCTCAGCCAGGAGCTGCTCTGTGCTCTGCTTTCACTGCACAAAATCTGCTCCTTCATGCACCTTAAAATGGAACTCTACTGGGAGCACTAATGGGAAGAAACCTACTCAAATCTTTCTGTAGAGTGTCTAACACACCCTGAGTGTCTGACTGTGACCCTGAGCCCACCACATCAGCCAGGACCCAATTCCACATTTACACAACTTGATCCATCACCACCTTGTAGCCAGAGAAAGATCAAATGGTTGGAGTAAGTGATGGATCATGTGCTGATT
This sequence comes from Pycnonotus jocosus, assembly GCA_013400435.1. NCBI lineage: Eukaryota > Metazoa > Chordata > Aves > Passeriformes > Pycnonotidae > Pycnonotus > Pycnonotus jocosus. Next base: position 96,994 of record VWYP01011370.1, read on the forward strand.
TTGCCTTGGGTATGGGTAATTTTCTTCACAGTGTGACACTGTGCTCCATCTAAATCCAAAATTATTTATTTCTTGAAATGCAATGGAAAAAAAACAGAGCGGTTGCTAAACTGCAGCTCTCTGGATTAAAATTGTTCACCAAATGAGCCATTTTCTGCTTTGCAGGGTTTACAACAGACTTCTGGAAGGGGGAATTTTAATCCAACACATAATTGCATAGAATTTTAAAGGAGAGGAATATTGGTAAAGTGAAATATTCCTCTTTTTTTAAAAAAAGCAATTAAGATAAAATTACTGGATAAGGGAAAAATGAGAGCAATTAAAAGCAAAACAGCTCATTTACATGAAGTGAGATTTGATTTCAAATATCTGGGTATTGTTCTCCAAGGCAATGAGACACACTCTTATAGATAAGAGTTTGCTCTGAAATACAATGTTCTTTTATGATCCAAAAATGATCCCCAGCCTACAAACGTACTAACTGTCCTAATTAAACATGTATTTATGCAACAGGCAGTACGTGAATTCACTGTGTTGCAAAACAAGATCAAAGCCTTTGAATCCCAACTTGTTTTCCACAGAAATGTTTGACAGGATCCATAATTAGGAAGGTCTGCACTGGTGAGGGAGTCATCCTTATCTCCTTTATCATGATGTGTGCTGTGAATATCTGCTAGCTAGGGCTTAATTACAGCCTGTTCAAGGGTCATTACATCCAATTAATAAACCCATCAAGCTGCCAGCACCTTTCTACAGTCCAAGATCAACACAGAGCAAAAAAAGTGTCACAAATAAAAAAGTCATTGCTGTTTTACTCATTGTCTACTTCCAGGAGTTCCAAATATCTCATGAAGTGAGGAATGAGAGTTTTGAAAACTCCAACCATCTGTGACCCAGAAGATCAAGATCTTAATTGCTTGTTGCAAGTGTGCACAAGGGTTTGAGTCAGTGACAGCAGGAATCCAACACTGCTCACCCAAAGCTGAGTGTCTGGAGCAAGGAGCCCCTGAGGAACACAAGTGTTCAGCTGTTTTCAGGCATCAGTGAGATGTAACAACATCAAAAGTTATTGATGTCACAGGCTGATGTGAATGAATAAAGGGTGAGCAGTGAGGGACACAGAGCAGGTGCTGCTCCTTCTCTTTTCACCAGTGAAATGGTTTCAGGTCCAACACATGAAGGAACACATTAGTCTGAATTTCCCTCACCGTGACTGTGCAAGTCTAAAGGACAAAGGATGGCAAATGTTTATCCATGCCAAAATAAATGACAGCCTGTTTAAGAATTGAATTTCTAACCAACCTTTTCATCACTGGTGATTGCCACCTCTTTTCCATCTGCATCCTGAGAGCAGTGGAGGGAAAACAAAACAAAACAAATCTATCTGCCAAGGATCTGAGGCAAAAATGAACACTAGCAAAGAAAGGTCACAGCAATTTTTACCAAATGAGTGCAATGGCAAGGAAATCTTGAAAGAAGACTGGGCAGAGTGGGCATGACTTGATGTGTGTTTGAGAGTTGCAGAGAGATAAACATTCAGGAAGAGGAAGGGATGAGCTAAGCTCAGTTACCGAGGGGAGGATTCCTTCTGGCGCTTGCGGGGCGAGGGCGAGGGGCTGCGCGAGTGCGAGTGCCGGCGGCGCCTGCCCACCTCCCCGTTCTTCACGTTCGACCTCTTGGGCCTCTCCTCTTCTGAGGAAGATGAAGAACCAGAATCTGCAAACACAGAAGAAATCATTCTCTGGAAAATGAACCTTGTGATGCTGCAGTTCAAACCAACCTCCTCTCCCACACCAGAATCCAGAATTTCAAAGCAGATCAATTGATTGATCTGTGTTGGTTGAACTAAAGCAGTAAATAAATCTACCAGAGATGGGTAAAAATACTTGCAGTGATCTAACTGTCCCCATAAAATCTGGCTAGATAGATAATTTAAAAGTTGAACTGCAGTTGCTTTTTGAGACTATGTGGACAAAAATGCCCAGGTGAATTTACTGATCTCAAGCATAAAAGAGTCCAAACTAACGACAGATGAAGTAATCCACAGCACACAATATTTGTGCATGATGTTAAGAGTTTAGAAGTGTGACTTTTAAAGATAAAAACCCATTAACAAAAGATGTAATAACCTTTAAAATTCATACTTTTATTCTTCCTGAGCCATAATTAAAGTGATCTCATTATGAGTGGCAAATCTGTAATTAAGTTTACAACTGCACTGCAGAGCACAGAGCAAATAGTTTTGATCTGTATTTGAACTTAACTACTTCCTGCAAAAGTAAACTACAACCCAGTTTTAGGGAATTTCTGTGCTCCATACCAGATGAAGACTGTTGATTTTGCCTCCTGTACTGGCGCCTCTGTTGGACAGAATCTGCTGCAGCCATTTTGCCTCCTTTGTCTTCTTCTGAAAGGACACACAAGGACAGGGCACTTAAACCAAAGATACAGATTTGTTTTATGCAGGCAGAAGCAAAGTTATGGACAGCACACCATCAGGTATAGGCTTTTTCCCACTCAAATCTTAGGATAACATAAGGCTGAACAGTTTGGCTGAACTTTTATTCTGAGCAATCTTGGAATAGAATGAGGCAGAAGGACTGATCATCTTTAGAGTTCTGAAAACTCTTGCTTTCAATGCCAGGCTTCCAGGAGGGCTCAGCACTTCACTGCCCAAGCATTTTTGACTGCAAACCTCACCCAGGAGCAGAGCTGAGGAGCCAGAGCCGTACCTGATTCCGACAATTCCGCTTTCCTGGGCTTGGGTGCTGGCGAAGGAGATTCTCTTTTCTCAGTACTCTTATGCTTGGGTGCTACAAGACAAAACGAAACAGCTCAGCTGCAATTCACACCATCCCTCCATGCCTTTCCATCCCTCCAAACCACGTGCTCTCTGAGGGAACAGAAATCCCCAGCAGAAGCTGAACCCCTATGACTCTGCTTTTGCATGTCTCAGACTTGCATTTGATATTAAAGCAAAAGCCTTCTGATATTTTGGAACTCTGAGCTGAGTTCCCAAGCCTTTTTCATGTAAATAAGAAATGTTTACACTCCTTGGTTCTGATAGAATATTTGAGTGACTGGTATGAACACCAATCCAAGTGATGGGATGTTCTGCTTTGGCCAATAATTGGCCACCTTTGTACAGTGGATATAAATGGAGTCAGAAAATTAGAATAAAGAGAATTCTTGCATGCTGACTCTGGACCTGTCTGCCTCATCCTTTCCAAACTCCAAAAACAAACGCTGCAACCCCAAAAAGGGTGCAACAAACCCCGACAGGTGGCTCACCTGCGGCCCTGCTGGGCGAGACGGAGGCGCGGCTCTTGCGGGCGCGGTTGGACTGCTGGGGGCTGGGCGAGCGGCGGNGGCGCGTTTTGCGAGGGGGGCTGGACACGGGTCTCTTGGGAGGCTTCTTTGGTGGAGAGCGGGAGCGAGATGAGGACGAGGAGGAGCTGCTGCCGGACAGAGAGGCCGAGGAGCGTCGTCTCCTGCAAATCAAAAGTCACATCAGGTCCTGTCCGGGCACGGAGGGGAACATCTCAGCACAAAGAACAAAGAACTGCAGTTGTTTGCAAGCACAGACACTGAGCCACAGACAACAGCACTTCCCAAACATGGTGGACAGCCTGTGACACTCGGTTTGGAGAAGAGGAGGATAACAACCGATCTTTCACAGTTATTCTTAAACTACAGTAGTGAGCTAAAAATTGTTAGTGTCACCTTCACTGGCTTTCTGTCAATCTACAGGCTATGGCTAAGCTTTGCCCCTGGAAACAATTAGTTTTGGTTGGGCTCTCTAACTTCTGGGTGGTTAAGAGAATTGTCTGTGTTAGCACGTGTGACTTAATGATCTCCAGAGCAGATCTGGATAAGAGTTTAGTGTGCAAGGACACTAAAATGTTTTACACCAGGAGGTGAAAATTTCAGACAACTTAACAACTTAACAATTCAGAATCGATCTATCCATCCTTATGTTTTAGTCTTTCATCTTTACTTTGCAATTTTAAAAGGTAGGGCCTCAGAATTCTGCGGCAAAATTTGTGGCAAGTTCTGTTGCAATTGTGTACCTGCAGAATCCACCTTTGGCTGCAGAATTCCTGAGAACCTGGAAAAAAGAAACCCTACCTTGAGTGAGATAAACATTTGCTGAAAGGGAGCTCTTGTACATCTTGCAACATACATGTTTGATACTTTTCACAGTTTTCCCAGTAACTGTGTGAAATGAACATATTGACAAACTCAGGAAATAATCATCACTTTGTCACAGAAAGGAAGAGAAGAGCTCCTTCCTCAAAAACAACTGCTGTACACAAGAAGCATCACTTTGATCCTCTTCCTGTGAAGAGGATCAGAATCTGTTCTCTCCCCATGAAGATAAATGTCTATTTTGACACTGCCAAAAGCACATCATTTACTTTGCAAGGCAGCTAAGAGCTTTGCCTCTACAACAATTCTTACGCTGTGAAAAATGTGACTTTCAACACCAAAGGGCAAATCTTGAAGAATCTTAAGTAAGAGAACATGAAGAAAAAACATATTTCAAGTCCAAATTTAATTTTAGGTGATAGAAATACAAGTCATAATTAAAAATTCCCAACGAGTAAAATTCAATTACTTGTTCTCATCTTTTTTTTTTCCCCAGGCAGGAAAGGAAAGTACTAAGACTTAAGTAAAAAAGCCCTGAGAGATGTCATGTCAGTCTGTGCTGGAAGCTACCCAAAGCTGTTTGAAGAAAAAAAGCAAAAAAAGCTCTGAAATTGCCACTTTTCAAAAAGGTGGAATTCTCATCACTATCCTAACTCAGAAGAAATCATTCCACAACTGCAACCGTGTTCCCCCACAACACACTTAGGAAATGTGCCACCGCAGTTTTTCCACCACTCTAATCACACGCCTGCCAGCGCTAAGGTGAGATGCACCAGGGGATTTTGCTAACACAGCTCCAGTTCCCTTTAACTCTGCAGGTTTAGCACTTGCAGCTGTCTCAGAAAGCAGAGCTCTTACCGCCTGACGGGGGATCTGCTCCTCCTGTGCCTGGGTGGGGGAGGCATTCTCCGGGGCGGGCTCCTCCTGCGCGGGGACGGCCGGCGCCGCGGGCTGGGTCGCCTTCTAGGGGAGTAAGACCTGTCACAATCAGAAATTCCAATGAAAAGCAACTAGCTAACTTCCAGAGTTGAGGAAATTTATCCTCGGGGCACTGAGTGCAGAGTTGCTTTCCTCCAGGTGTATTTAAGTGAGGATGCCAAATGAACAGACACAATCAGGGCTTTGAAGTTTAACAATATCTCTCTATTAAGTAGTAGAATAATGAAAAAACGAGGTAAAGAAAGCATTTTACAGCATTTTCAGCATCAAATCCATGTCCTAAAGAAAGACTACACAATTCCCATTATCAAGCAGCCCAATTCCTTCTTGGGTCAGTGCTGGTCACTGTGAGCATCTTCTCATACATCAATACAAACACTCCCAAACACATTTATGCACCAAATGCAACCTTCTCATTTGGCCCAAAATATCCACAGCTCAACACCTCTAAAACATCACTAACCAAGAACATTATGTGGCACCCTCAGCAGAAAATGTTCTCAACCTTCACAACCAGCACGTGAAGCCCTACCTTGACCGTGATCGATGGCGCCTTCTGGGTCGAGAATGAGATGGAGAACGGGATCGGGATCTTGACCTGGACTTGGACCGAGTTGGGGATCTCTGACGAGTCTTCTCCTTCTCCTTCTCTCTCTCTCTCTCCCTCTCTCTCTCCCTCTCCTTCTTTGAATTACGTTCTGGTGAAGTTTCCTTAGTCTCTGGTACAGGAGGTTCAGGTTTAGGAGCTTTTGGGATATCACTGTTAAAAATAAG
>VWYP01011370.1:107855-109694 GCA_013400435.1 Pycnonotus jocosus
CAAAAAGCCCTGTTTGCTTACAGTGACACCTCTGAAACCTTTGGGCAGTTTCCCTGAGGCAAAGCAGGGAGCAGGGAAGTACAAAGAATGCATTTTATTGATCCTGCTCTGTTAAAAGTTCACCAACTGGCTGCACTTCCACGGACAGGAGCTGCAGGTTAATTCATCATGGAGGGAAAGGTCTGCAAGTGCAGTTCTGGACAATTTACTGGCAGAGAAGTAAACAGAAGCAGGCAGGAATGAGAGGGGATTTGGGGCTGCTCATGACTGAGGACAAACCCACACTTTGGGAAGTTTATTCTGGAAACCAATGTGACTGATAGAAAAGAGGGAATTTTATACAGGTAATTTTCAGTGGAAGAACAGGGTTCAGTACAAGCAAAAAAAAAAAAAAAATTCCAAGGAATTACATGATAATAAAGAAGAGAAAACCCCAAATTCGAAGTTCACTTTGGCCAGAAAGCACCTGGAATTAGCAACATCACACATGGCAAAGTCATCAGTTATTGAAAGGGAACAATCCACTGACATTCCCATTTGCTATTCCAGAACAGGGGAATCCTAAAGTCTGACTGTGGCACAGGCACTTCCAGGGATTAAAAGTCTTTACAAAAAACCCACAACACTTGCCAGTTCACTCAACAACTGAATGTTCTTCTGAGGTTTTTTTTTACAATTATTTCACAACTCAGAAGGGAAATGGAAAGGAAGTTTCTTGTTGATAACACGTGGCAAGCAGCAAAGGGAACCAAGCAGGACAGGGCAAGGGGGCTACAGGAATTTAAACACAGACAAGATAAGTCTGGTACTGAAACTTCACAGAAATGTGAAGAGCTGACAGAATTATAAATAGGAGCTTGCTTGGTATGGGGAGTCCAAATTGCTGCTCTGGTGCATTTCTGTCATTTCACATTTGGTTCCTCCTGAACCCAGAATAAAACCAGAACGCTGCTCACAGCCCCATTTCAGGGCCATGCTGCTTTGGTTTTTATAAAATGCCCCCTTCCACAGGCCAGTCTAAAAGAATATTACATTTCTAATCCCGAGTTTTCAGCCCCAGTAATCCTGCTGTCAATCACAACTACCTGATTTGTAAACCTTTTAGCAAATGCATTACAGCAGGCGTGGATTTAAGCTGCAATTATTACTCTCAAATTAGTCCATGAACAGAGAACTGAACTAAGGGAAGGGTTATATGTGTTGCCATGTTTTCAAAGCAACCCAGCTACAGGAAATGAAAATAATATGGGCTGAACAAATGAATGAACCTTGAAATTTACACTGGTTCTCAAAATTATCACGGAAACCCCCCAAACAAGGTCATTTCAATTAACGGAAGAAAAAGCAGAAAGAAATAGACCCTGGGTAGGTTTAATGGTCTCTGTAGAAAATACTCACAGCTGTAAGACCAGAGAAGAACCTCAAAGGATTAAAAATAAAATACCAGCGTATGAACACAGCCTAACTTCTTTTTGATATGAATATACTTAACAACCTCGGAAAAAAATCTCAATAAAAATTAGGGCAGCGCTGTTTATTTGCTTTGAACGTGGACACTAAAGAAGGTGGAGAGCGCAAAGCCAGGCTCGCCCCTCAGAGCCCTTCGGCCCCTTCTCCCCCCGCCCCCGCAGCTCGGGGGTGGCAGCGGTGACACGGCCCCGCGTGGGTCGGCACCTCCGGGGCTGAGGCCGCACAGAGCCCTGCCCGGGGCCTGGCCGGGGAGCGCAGCCCCGGGGGCAACCACGGAGCTTCCCCCTGTGCTGAGTCCGGCCCGGAGACGCGCGATTCCCCCCGGGCCGCCCGGGCCGCGCCGCCGCGGCCTCTTCCCGCCGCCATTTT
>VWYP01011370.1:117844-172488 GCA_013400435.1 Pycnonotus jocosus
CCGGCCCCCGGCGCCGCCTCCCCGGGCCCGTGCGCGGCTGCGAGTGCCCCGATCCCGCCGGGCAGCGGCTGCGGGGGATGGAAGAGTCTGGGATGGGCCCCCCCGGACACAGCGAGAGTTCCCAAGCTTTGGGAGCAGCCCGGTTTCTGCGGCTCTTCGATGGCCAAAGGTCTCCCACGCAGAGCCAGCCCAAAAACAGAACGAGTGGTTTTGTCCACTCCTCAGTGTAATCAAAAGGATCAGACTGGTAAGGAATCCTCGCCTTTAACATGTACTTCGTGGGCTTAATCCTGTAGAGAAGTGTGACCCCAGTCCCTGTCTGGATTTTTCCTGTGGACATCACACTTTAAAAAGGGATCTCTGGACCTGATGCTGCTCCCATGGGAAAGCAGAAAACCACAGGAACAAGCCACAGCTCTCGTTCAGGCTCCATTGGTGGCTTAGAGTTGTCAAGCTGCTGTGCAGATGTTTCCTCTCATTCTCCATTTCAGCTGCCCCAGCTGCAGACAAAGCCACATCTCCCTTGGAACCTGAACCAGGATAAAACCTGCTCCTTACAGAATCCTGCCTCTGCATGGACGACAGCAACTGGGGGATCCTGATGGTCCATAAACATTTCAGTGGATTTCTTGTTGGGCTGAAAAATGGGGTCCTTCCTTACCTTGTGGCTCTCCCTTTCCTCTTCCAGGAACATTTGTGCCCCTAACACAGCTCAATCTTCACTTTGGTGTCCATCATGGGCTGGTTTCTGTACCAAACCCACAGAACACAACCACAGAGGCTTGTTCACCAGAAACCAGAGCTTCCAGATCCAATTATTTAGCAATTTTTTTTTTTGTACAGCTACAAAGACCCACATTAGTCACTTCCAGCTCAATCCCACAGAAGCCCTTGCAGCTCCTTAAAGCCCCAGACCGAAATCCCAGCAGGGATTACTCACCAATCATCTTTCCAAGGGAATAAATTTCACTTGATTGGTTTCCTTACAAAGACTGTCCCATCCTGCATAAACAAGCAGGAGCAGGAGCCTCTCCTGGGAACAGGAGTGGTTTTGCAGCCACAAACCTTCCCTGGGCTGTATCTCTGGAGAGCAGAAGGGGCTTCTTTCAACAGTCAGCAACCATAACTGGGAAGAGGTATGAATGTAAGTTAATAAAAATAATTAATAACTCAGTTTATGTAGTACAGGAAGGGAGGCACCAGCCCCTGTGACTGTCAGGCAGCACAAGTAAAAGCAAATGTGAATTCCCAAAGCCTCTGTGGCAGCAGAGAGAGACTTTCCCAAAGGTTTGTCCCTCACCAGATCCTAAATTTGTATCCCTTTACTGTGAGCTAGAGCCACCACCCGGTTTATACACTGTTAAGAGTATAAATACATTTGTACAGTGTATAAATAAATGTTTATACAGTGTCACTGTAAAGCTCTGCTGCCAACATCAGTGACCCAGTTTGCAGGCACCCATTAAAGGAGGACCAAAGGAGACTCTGGGTTGCTCCAGAAAAATCCTGATGATGTCAATGGACATCAAAGGACAAAGCATAATTCTGAATTAACTCCAGGCTCACTCCAGCATTACCAACCCCTAGGAAGTGACCCAGCCTTACAAGGCGTGGAGTCTCTCTGAATTTACTATGGAGAGGTTTTGGTTTTGGTTTTTCCTCCTGGAACACCAGCTCAGCTCCCAGCTCTGCTGCTCCATCTGCAGTTTGCCTGCACCTGGCAGGGCAGAGCAGAGCCTGGAGTGTCTCAGTGAGAACAAAGAGGGAACAAATATCACAGCAGATATCGGAACCAACTAAAAATTCATTATGATTGAGTTTGGAACTGTATTGTGAAATCAGGCCCTTGATGATCTCCATGCAGTCACAGCTCAGAAATAATTACCAGCCGCCCCTAGGAGGGATAGAGGGAGCTGAGGTGACCTGTCCCAGCAGGAGGGCACAGCTCAGCCTGGCTGCCCTCCCAATCCCTGCTCCTGTGATCCCAGCACAGAGCTGCAGAGGACAGGAACTGGTTATTTTTATGTTTTATGTAAGAGCAAACCAGACTGCCAGAATGTCTTTCCCACTGCCTCACCCCAGTCCTGCTGATGGTTGGAATATGTTCCCTTCAGCAGGGGAATCAAACATTCCCTCTGCAAGCCTGAGCATGCCAAAGTGTTACAGTACAGAAACTTGGTTCAGAGCAGGATTTTAACACATTAGGTAACATCTAAAATACAGTGTTTTCTACTTTTGAGGCCCTGCTCTTGTTTTGTGGGGAAATCAGACCCTGTGAACCCTCCCTGGAACTGTGAGTGATGGCAGGGACAGCCCAGTGTCAAACACACTCACATCTCAGGGTCAATACCTGCAGGAGGAGAAGTCTTTTATCTTGTTCTGCATTTTCTCCAAGGGGTTGAAGCTTGGCTGGGGTCTCTTCCTACACCAGGAATCTCTCCTAGCAAGTTTTACATTGAGAGTGGAGCAAATAAACAAACCCTAGTAAGATTCACAAACCAGCTTTCTGTTCTGGGCTCAAAAATATCCCTAATCCAAACCCAGACAAAAATGGAAATTAATCCTTTCAGGGAATAAATGAAGCCATTGGAATTTTATGCACAGGGTCTTTCCAGGGGAAGCAGTTCTGTGACAAGACAGAATGAGGAGCTGCAATCACAGGTTCTCTCAGCTATTATAAAACCAAAGTACTCCCATAACTCCAGAACACAAAGAAACACCATGTTTCAGCTGCTGCTCAAAGAGAACGTTTTAAAGGAATTTGGGGTATTTATTTATACAAAGTGCAAGCTCAGAAAGGGCTGAGTTGGTGCATTTGTGCAAGCTTGCTGCTAAAAACAGCCCTTCCCAGCAGGTCAGTGATTAGGAGAAACAGGATCTGGGGTGGGTATGGAATCATGGGTGGAGGGAATAAAGCAAACTCCAGCCTCATTTGCCAAGGCAGGCTTCACCCTGGAGTGGAGCAGAATCACTTCTGATCTTGATCAGTGGCTTCATTAAAGCTTTGAAGCCTCTGTTTGGCTCCTGCTTCCCCCCCAGAGTGGTCCCTGCAAGGATCCCAAATCCCTCCCCTGGCTCCCTGCCATCCCCAGCTCTGAGGCACATGGAGTCCCCGTCCCATCTGCCCAGGAGAACATTCAACCATTAAAAATCTCAATATCCACCTTGTCCAGCACGGAACACAGCTCCAATCCCAAGTGTGAATGGCACTGCATTGTTTTATTTGAAGTGTCTTTACACAATGGAAAGTGCTGGAATGTTGTTCCACATTTTACACATTTATACATCAATAACATCACGCTCAATTCTCCTTATAAAACTCTGAAGGTTTTTCACTTACTCCTACTTACAGCAACTTCTACACTGGGGTAGAAAAGAAATAATTTAAAAAATAGAAACACCACAGAGAATCCAACTCGGACTTCTGGAATTTCAAAAATCCACAAGCCTGCTGGATAACACAGGTTTCTGTTGGGTTTTTTACCTTTGTTTTAATTCCATGAGAAAGTAAGACAGTGAAGCTGGGCTTGGAGTGATTTCAATACCTGAAGAGATACATAAATATCACACCTGTGATAGATGGACAAACCCCATTTCCCTACCTTTTTACTGTGTCCTATTCCTGCCTCTGGAGCAAGGAGCTGCCTGCAGGATCCCACTTTGAAGCTGGTGGCAGGAGGGATCCTGAGCAGGCACAACACAGACCTGAAAACCTCCACATCCATGAGAATCCCTGCCCATTCCTTTTCCCTCTGCTGTCATTCAAGTGAAAACACTCTTGGAAGTTCAAGAAGCACGTCAGGTACAACTGAAACACACTGAAATGAACCTGAAAAGTCTGAATTTCAGAATGATTTCTACACAGGAACATCAGCAGCCTGGTTTGTTCACAAATCATTTTATCTTTTTAAATAGAAAAAAAGAAGAATCTGTCTAGACTAAAAAAGTTTAGCTATAAAATAGCATAAAAGCACAGGAGCAGGTGTTGTTATACCAAGGCATATTTTAGTCCTACTAAAACACTTAACACAAGATCACAAAATCAAAGATCTGTATTCTAAAAGATGCATCCTGGTCTCAGAAGCAGCAGATGCTCTGTCAGACACACAGGAGGCCACACAGAAAAAGTCTTCATGAAAAACAGCAAACAAGGGCTGAAACTGCATAAAAACTGGCTAAGCCAGGCAACTGATTGTCTTTGAAAATACAAAACAGACTGGAGAAGTTAACAATTAACCCTTGGATGTTTTAGCTCCTGCCAGGGCCTAACAGTCACTGGATTTATCAGATGTGGAGGCATCCCAAGGACTGGAGAGGAATAAACATCCCCAGGTTGTCAGAGAGGATCAGACACAACACACTCAACAGCTGGATCCATATTTCACTCTAGCACTGTAATTAACTCCTAATTAGGTGTCAGTGCACCACCACAGACACCAGAGCAGGAGTGTTTGTGATAGACTCTGAGGTTCTTCCTCTGGTGTTCTCCTCCCTGTAGTCACCAACCCCCCTGAATTCAGCTCCTCCGTGTATTTGTGCCTCATGTCAAACTACAAACACACACCTGGTATTTCTGAGAAAAGCAAATGTTAACCCTCCCTTCAGCTGGCAAGGAATCTGAGCAGAGAGAGTGCATTTCACTTGTGTTAACACTAGATTAACTGGAAGCTGTTGGACAGGTCAGCTTTTGACTGCTGTACAAGGAACTTGCTGGAACCCACTTGTGACAGGATTATTTCAGCACTTGGAACATCACACTGTACAACAGAGAGCAAAGGGCAACACCTTAAAAAACCAAAACACAGCCACACTCCCTAATTGTCGCTATTTCAAGTCAGGTGGATTTGCTACACTCGGGGGGGACTAGTCCCTAAAATTAAAGTGCTTTTCAGAGCATTGGCATCCAAAAATCTTGAACATGAGAGACAACTACAAGTCAGATCTGTTGTGACCTATAGCAGCAGCACAGACAGCAACACAAGGACTGGCCGGGTGCCTGGTGCTGGTCCCACTGGAGCAGCTCAGCTCTAACAGGGCATTGTCCCCCCCACCTCCAGGGCACACTCGAAGGCTTTGGAGTCACTCAGGATGGTGGGGGGCGGGTCTGGGCGCCGCGTCTGCAGGATCTTCTGTCGGGGGTTCTTGATCTCCTCCTCCTCCTCCGTCTCGCTCTCACACACGTGCACAACCACGCTGGGGGTGGAGTCTGTCCCTGCGTGCAGCTCGTACTTCTCCCCTGAGAGCAGCCAGCAAGAGGCAGGTTAAAAACACCCCCAAAGAAAAGCTCAAAAACACCTTAGTAACTTCAACAACACAACCAAACAATCGTTAATTCCCATCTTTAATGTGCTCATCCTCCACTCTTCACCAAACCTCTGAAAAGCCTTGAAACAGTCCCTCTAGCAGTTACAGCACACTTTGAATAGAATCAATTTTTAAACTTAATATTTAAAGGAAGGGAGGGAGTAAAAAATTCCCAGAGAGACATCAGAACACAAGCAGCAAACACATTTCTAAATGACACCATTTGTGCTGTATATTTCTGTGACATTTGTAAATTAAAAGCTACAAAAGCATTTGAGTGCATCAAGCCTCCCCATTTCCACCACATTTCCCAGGAAGGCTTAGAAAGAAGTTGATTAAACCCAAAAAGTCCATGTTGGCTTCCAGACATCCTTAATAGCTGGAGCTGCTCATCTGCAAGAGACTGAACTTCTCATTTCTCTGTTTCTTCATCCTGAGGCTCTGACAAAATTCAATATATGGATGTGATGGAGCCACTCCCTCACAGTCCAGTCCTGTGCTACTCTTTCAATCAATGGATCATTTCATTCAAGTAAGAAACATCACATAAAAGAGACTCAGTTTCTTATAGAAAAGGACAAGTAGATAAACTCCCTCATTAACAACTTTTGAAGGGAAGTACCAAACAAAAAGCAGGTAAATGTCCCTACCTGGCCCCAGCTTGGAGACAGCACAGAGCAGGTCATAATTGATCAGAGGAGTTGCATCTTCACTCTGTTTCCACCCCACTGGGGGAGAGGCAGGGGGGGAGATCAGGAACTGTTTCACAGGTTGTGGAGGAAGGAGGTAGGACTTGTCCCCAATTTCACTGGACACCTGCACCTGCAAGCAAAGCCAGTAGACAGAGAGCACAAATATTAATTCCCTTTTCATTTGGTTTATTTCCCCACTAATGCACGTCCATGCCCTGCATTTAATTCAGTCTAGCTTTAAAAAACAAAAGGAGTTCAGCTGTTGGTACAACACCTCAGGGAACTGCTGCAGGTCAGAACCTGTGCAGGGGCTGCTGTGGGACCTGTGCCAACACAACAGGGACAAAGCACCTCTTAGAAAGAGAATTTGTTCCTTTGTTTCAGTCCCTCTGTGTGTCTGGGGGAAGGTGGTTTGGTCACTGCACAGAGACTGTCCCAACCTATCTCAGCTCAAAATGAAAAACAAAACTGTGCCCTAAAATTTTGACACAGCTCAGTGTAGAACAATGAGGTGATTTCAGACATTTACCCCAAATGAAGCTCATGGGCAAAGGAGGAATAAAAAAACAAGGACAGAGGTACAAGATCTGTGTGTCCCACTGTACCTGTGCAAAGTAAAGCTTCAGCTTCTTCCCACTGAACTCGGTCTCGTGCAGCTCTATCCGAGCTCGTGCTGCTGCTTCAGGGTTGCTGAAGTTTATCCTCACCCTCCTGAAGCTTTTGAACAGCTGGAACGTCACCTGCTCATCATAGACTGTGAAAAGGGCTTCAAACCTTTCCTGGGGAGAAGCACAAACATTCTCCAGATGCAAAATGAACATTCTCACTCCATGAAAAGACATTTTCCTTTGCTCTCCTCTCCCAAATCCAATCCATTTTCTGAATCGCCTCAACCTGCACATTCCACTACTCCCTTCCTGCCTGTAAATCCTCACGCAGGGCAGCACAGCTTTGTCTCACTGCTTACACCTGAATTCCAAGAGCAAACCGATGTGAATGAGCCCAAAAACTCTGAATACACAAAGTGCCACCTAGTGAGAGCTGCTCAGAGGTGCAGGTCTCCAAAAATACTGGTACTTGCACACGATTTTCTTCAAGGAACTACAAAAATATTCTGCAAATCAGGTAATTTTTGCATTAGATAAACCAAAGTATTGATTATGGAAGGAAAATTTCAAAATTATCAGCACGAGTAAGATAATACAAAATTTTTGCTTCTTCCACAGTAAGCACAAAACCAAAAAACCTGAAAAATATCCATGGTTTATTGGAAATCTTAACCTCAAGTTCCTTAAAGATTGGTAACTGCATTGTCATGAAAATCAATTTCATGGTTCTGAAATCCAATTAATAATTGTCAATTATGAAATTCAATTAATTTACCAGCTCTCTGATCCACAAGAGACCTCATTTCAGATTTTATTTAAATCTACCTTTGGATGTTGTATCATGATGTTTGGATAAGGAGAAAAAAAAAAAAATACTCAGAAGAGCTTTTCATGGGAGCAGCATTATTCTCTATTAACAATTTCCACAGCCAGAGAAGTGTGGTTTTATCTGCCTTGGGTAACTGCTCTGAGCTTACCAGGAAAATACTCTGGGTTGGGTTTTTCCCTCAATTAAAATGTGCATTAATACACTGAAAATCCAGACAAAAATGTTCAATGGAACNTCCTTAAAGATTGGTAACTGCATTGTCATGAAAATCAATTTCATGGTTCTGAAATCCAATTAATAATTGTCAATTATGAAATTCAATTAATTTACCAGCTCTCTGATCCACAAGAGACCTCATTTACAGATTTTTTTCCCACATGTAAATGCAGCAGGAAATCTTCTGGTGTAGATTTTCATCCACTGTAAAAAGTCAGATTTAAATCCTGCACACATCCTGTAAATTTTTATCACTCTTTTAACAGGGTCCTTGCTTTGAAATAAAACATTTACAATGGCAGATTTTATTTTTAATTTTTATCTATTTAATAATATTTTTTAAAATTTCAGATTTTATTTAAATCTACCTTTGGATGTTGTATCATGATGTTTGGATAAGGAGAAAAAAAAAAAAATACTCAGAAGAGCTTTTCATGGGAGCAGCATTATTCTCTATTAACAATTTCCACAGCCAGAGAAGTGTGGTTTTATCTGCCTTGGGTAACTGCTCTGAGCTTACCAGGAAAATACTCTGGGTTGGGTTTTTCCCTCAATTAAAATGTGCATTAATACACTGAAAATCCAGACAAAAATGTTCAATGGAACACTGAGAACACCTCACACTCCTTCCCCCTTACCTTCTCCTCCTGTACCTCAAACACAGCCTCGTGAACACTGCAAGCAAAGAGTGAGGTAGGCAAGTCACTTAAATCCATCATCTCTTCCAAATCCTCTTCATTTTCTCCAAAAATCATCTGCTCCTCCTCCTCCTGGTCGCTGCTGTACAGGTCTGACTGGCTGTCGCTCCAGGACTTCACGGAATCCCTGAGCATCCTTCCCCCCCAGCAGCTCCTGCTCAGGTGCCAGCTTCCAGCAGAGCCCTGCCAGCCAAAATTCCAAAAACAATCGTGAGGATACCACATCTCCCTGCTCCCAGAGTCAAAGGCAAATCATTTCACAAAGGAGAACAGGAATCAGCATGAAATTTGTTCTGTCCCCCAAGAATCAGCAGCACCACATCCCCCTGCTGAGGATGGAGGGAGGACTCTGCTGGTCCATCTAAAGGAAGATAAAGTCACCCCATCACGAAACTGCAATTTCTCCTGCCTTTACTCTGACAGGAATCCAAAATGACAGCACTGTTCTAGAAGCTTTTCTCCATGACACACTTTACAGTGAGCAACTATTTCTTGTTTAGTAATTAAAACCATTTCCTGGGTAATCAGAGCAGTCCTCTGGTATCTGAAAAAATAACTTTATTTCATCAATGAGAGCACGTGGACAAAGTTAAATCATCTCTCCAAAGCCTCTCCAAGCCAAACAAAATCTAAAATCTCCTGATGGAAGGAAATGTCCTTCTCCTACACCTTTCCCATAGGTAAGAATACCTACAGACAGGAATAGACACATCGAGGAAGAGAAAAAAACAAAAATGCAAAAAAGCAAGAGACTAAATAAAAAACATCAGGGAGAGTATTTTTCATACAAAAGATTTTACTGGAGTGGATCTTCTGCCACCCATCCCTGCAAAACTCCTGAGGTTTTCACACTGCTGTGTGTTGAGAGAAAAACTGCACCAGATCTGGGTTTGGAAAGAGTGATAATTTGTGACACAACACTAAAAAATAGGTAATAAATATATGATGTTTTATTGGCGATGATCTCATTTGAATATTTGCCTAATGAGGGGGGATTAACTGGGTTAATGACAGTGACTGCCCCACTGACACCATCCCAAACCCATGCACACACCTGGGGATCTCCATTCTGCTGCCCAGCATGGCAGGAAGGATGGAAATTTGGGAAAGCAGGCAGCTGGTGGAAACCTCAGTTCTTGTGCTTGCTGATTCATGCAAGGAGGGAAAGGAAAAGGAACAAAAATGCACCAAAATGGTGAAAACAAAAGGCACCATCTGGCTCTGAGGAGATCTGGGCTCATCCAAACAGCACCAGGACAGACACACATCCAGCCCAGGACAGACACTCACATCCAGCCCAGGACAGGCACCCACATCCAGGCCAGCTCTGGTGGACTGAGAGCAACATTCCAGCCTTGGTCTGCTTTTGATCCCACATTCCTGAGCATTCCTGAGGGATCAAACCACCCAACCCACAAACACTGCTCCAACGCCTGCTCTTCTGACAGCCCAAAGAACAGGGACCAAGGAGAGAGCAACACTGGCAGGAGAAAGGAGAGTTTGGAAAGTAAACTCAAATATTAAATGAATGGTGAACCAAACATGGAGTGAGGAACACACAGAGCAACTCGGAATTTGGTCAGGTTGAGGCTGGCTGAGCAAAACAAAGTCAGGGCAGCAGTGACATTAAACCAAACCCAGGTGTCACAGCTCAGCACAGAGTGCTTCTGCAGAGAACACTGGGCTATAAAAGCTACTGCAATTATATTGTATTTATTTTTTTAATTAAGATTGTTCTTTTTAGTAACACACCTACATGGCTAATTCTTTTTTTTTTTTTTCCTCCCTCAGATAACTCATTTTTCATTACTTCACCCCAATCAATTCAAAACAACTGATTACTGAGCAAGGCAAAAATCTCCAACAGCCCCCTGCCATCAGGATGAGACAGGTGAGACTCAGGTATGAACATTATTCAAGAAGTACAGTGAGAAACAGCCCTGTGAGAAGTGTTATTTGAACAGATTGGGTAGAACTATTTACTGTGCAATTATTAGAAAACATCGAAATCAGAAAAAGGACACTCCAAACTTGACAGATACAGGAATGTGATTATCAGTGCAATAGCTACACTGCTCTGCTTCAGGAAAAGAAATTTCTTCACTCACCTCCTTGGAAAGGTGAGAGATTCCTATTTATAAATTGTCTGATATGAATGGAGATATGCAAATCTAAGTTATTTATTACAATCAGCTTAGTCTTATCATAGTATTAACAGCAATAAAATGATAAGCAATTTCATTGCAATATGCAAACTGTTGGATCACTTGCTCCCTCATAGATTTCAGATTAAATAGCACAATTTAAAGGATCCCAAGAACTAAAACCACTGGGATCAGACCTTTCACTAAGTCCTTTCTTCTGAGCATTAACACCTGCTTATCATTTAAATACCAGCTGACAGGGAAACACTTATAAACAAACTCCCCAACTTCACAGAAAGCTAAAAATCATCAGAAATTAAAGCAAAGCAGCTTCTGCCATGGGGAGCTGTGGCTCTTTACCAGCACAACCAGCACCGGGGAGTTTTCCTTGGCATCCTCTGGACCAGCAGCTCATTCACAGTCACATCCCATCGCTCAAGGAATGTAAGGATGGAAACGGCGTGGCAATTTCCACAGGAACAGTTAAATCCGCTCTGATAGGGAGCGCACAGGGAAAAATCCTTCCCTGGGAGGGTGGGGAGGGCCTGGCACAGGGCTGCCCCTGGATCCCTGGCAGTGCCCAGGGCCAGGCTGGACAGGGCTTGGAGCAGCCTGGGACAGTGGCAGGATGTCCCTGCCATGGCAGGGGTGGCACTGGATGGGATTTAAGCCTTCCCACCCAAACCATCCCACGATTCCAACCCCTGGGGCTGATCCCGCAGACCGCACGGAGCTGCCCTGGCTCTCACCGCGGCGGGACAATCCCAGGGAGGGGGCCGGAGCCTTGGCTGCGAATATTCTTGAATTCAAAACCCCAAACGCTCGATCTCCGCCCTGAAAGCGGATGAAAACAACTTCCCCGCCCGCACCCGCGGCACGGCCCGGCCCGGCCCGGGGGCGGCTCCGGCGGGGCCCCNGACAGGGAAACACTTATAAACAAACTCCCCAACTTCAAAGAAAGCTAAAAATCATCAGAAATTAAAGCAAAGAAGCTTCTGCCATGGGGAGCTGTGGCTCTTTACCAGCACAACCAGCACCGGGGAGTTTTCCTTGGCATCCTCTGGACCAGCAGCTCATTCACAGTCACATCCCATCGCTCAAGGAATGTAAGGATGGAAACGGCGTGGCAATTTCCACAGGAACAGTTAAATCCGCTCTGATAGGGAGCGCACAGGAAAAAATCCTTCCCTGGGAGGGTGGGGAGGGCCTGGCACAGGGTGCCCAGAGCAGCTGTGGCTGCCCCTGGATCCCTGGCAGTGCCCAGGGCCAGGCTGGACAGGGCTGGGAGCAGCCTGGGACAGTGGCAGGATGTCCCTGCCATGGCAGGGGTGGCACTGGATGGGATTTAAGCCTTCCCACCCAAACCATCCCACGATTCCAACCCCTGGGGCTGATCCCGCAGACCGCACGGAGCTGCCCTGGCTCTCACCGCGGCGGGACAATCCCAGGGAGGGGGCCGGAGCCTTGGCTGCGAATATTCTTGAATTCAAAACCCCAAACGCTCGATCTCCGCCCTGAAAGCGGATGAAAACAACTTCCCCGCCCGTCACGGGCTCTGCGCATGGCCCGGCCCCGTGAGGGGGCCCTGAGGGGCCGCGCGGTCCCGGCCCCGCCGCCGCCTCCCCTCCAGGGGCGTTTCAGGCGCCCCAAAAGCGCTGTGGGGACACTTTGGGCAGTGTTTGTGTGGCACTGATCGAGCCCACCGCCAGCTGGGGCTGTCCTGTGGGAATGGCTGAGCTCAGGGCGATGAGAATTTATTTAAAAATCTTGAAATCGCCCTCGGAGCAGCGTCCGGACGAGAGGTTGGCGGCTGGTGTGGAGGAAGGAGCTGCCCAGAGCAGCTGTGGCTGCCCCTGGATCCCTGGCAGGGCCCAAGGCCAGGCTGGACACTGGGGCTTGGAGCAGCCTGGGACAGTGGGAGGTGTCCCTGCCCACGGCAGGATGGCACTGGATGGGCTTCAAGGTCCCTTTCGACCCAAACCATTCTTGGATTCTTTGATTCTTCCCCTGGCATTAATCGGGATGGCTCTGCCATCAGCCTCGGACAGCTGCCAGCTGGGAACAGTGACAGTTTGTGTCCTCTTCGGAATAAATCACAGCTTAATCCAGCCATGAGATGGTGTCAGCCAGCCATCATCTGAGCTGGGTGATACAGCAGTGCCTGTGCACATTTACCTCTAAAGAAAGCACAAACCAACATCCTTTTTTTGTTTTTTTTTTACAAAAAAAACCCCCACAAAACTATTGAATTTCACCAACACAAATATTGAGCTCAACAGCTTTGTTCTCACTTGGAAAGACGAAAG
Organism: Pycnonotus jocosus; assembly: GCA_013400435.1. Classification (NCBI taxonomy): domain Eukaryota; kingdom Metazoa; phylum Chordata; class Aves; order Passeriformes; family Pycnonotidae; genus Pycnonotus; species Pycnonotus jocosus. Next base: position 130,642 of record VWYP01011370.1, read on the forward strand.
ACAGAAGACAGCGTGGGTTTGTGATATAAGTATTGAAATTGCTGTGGCTGAAATATTTTCTCTTAAATTTCAGAAACAGACAGAGTGATGCTGAGCAGGGCTTCTCTACCAAGTGATTCGTCCTTTCCCTCATAAGAAAACAGCCCAGCAGATCTCATTTTAGGAAGGTAAGATCAGTCTACCCGGCGCAGGTAAAGGGATTCTGCAATTTAGATGAAGTGCAAATTCAGGTGGTAACAGGTTACTCTCCATGCTGTCAGCCCTCCCTTGCTGCAATCTCCTGCTTTATTGATTCAATACCACATTTTCTTCCCTGGCCAACAATAGATTCTGCTTTAAAACCACAAACCCCAACATTTGTGTCCACTTTAGTGGCATTTAAAATAATCTGTCTCTTGCAATAACACCTGGTTTGTAGCACTCTTGTAACACTCCTGACATCAATGGCACATCTTTGTATCAGCATTTGAAACACTTGTAATATAACCCACTAACCCTTGAATGGTGGATGTTAACAAAGTATAACAAATTTATCAGGAATTCTGGGGATTAAGGAATCCAGGGATTCAGTGAGGTACAGCTCTAACACTGAGGCTGCCCTTGGGTTGTTTGTCTTTTCTCCCTTTGTGGTTTGGGACCCCAAGAGATACATTTAATTAAAAGTATCCTGAGGGTTGTCTTCTGCTTCTCCCCATGGACTGTAAAGCCATCTGGTGGGTGTTAATTAGGTTGGCAAGCTGTCAATTAAGCTAAATTGCCACTTTTCTGTATCTCTTATTGCAGTCCTGTGTCCCAGACACTGTGATCTGTGGCTGAGGGATGACACCTCCCACAAAAGAGCATTCCCAGCTATTATCAGATGGCTCAGAAAAGCTCTATTTCAGTAAAAAACATCACTAGTCAGGCCACCAAAAATACAATGATTTTGGGTTTGTGTCCCTCCCTTCTTTGGATCACAGTTTCAAGCTCTTCAAAACAGTAAATGCTAGATATTTCTTTCAAAGCCCTGTAAAACGAAGTTTTAAAAGTAAATTACATGATTCCTACAGCTGACCCCAAATCTGTGGAGACTCCTGTGAAACTGGGAGCATTGGTAATGCTGTAACAATCTGCATTTCACTTACAAACATCCCATTAAAAACAGCCAGAGAGCTCTTTCAGTACACATTTTAGTCACCTAAATCCTGTTTTAACTTTTCCCAAGACATTTTTGGTCAATTAAAGCTCTGTCAGGAGCATGGAGCAAGCCAGAATTCCATACATTTTGCCACAATCTTTTATTCAAAGTTTCCTTTTACCACAATCTTTTATTCAAAGTTTGGTTTCATTTGTCTCACCTGAAAGACAAATAGAATTACACAGACATGCAACATTGCCTGTGAAAAATGAAGCAGTTGTTCTTTATAGTGCAAGAGTGTAAAGCTTGATTTATTTACACATTTTAAGGTGAACAGCAGAACGTTGCAGGCAGATCATTTTATACATTCAGCTGTGCTCCACAGAGTTAAGTTACACATAAAATAACACACTGAGGATGTTTTAAGTGCTCTGGTGCATCGAGAAGCCACACAGGGTGGAGGCAGGAGATGTCCCTTTACACTGGGTAAAAAAAGCCATGGGATGAACCCAAGGAGCTGCTCCTTCACCAAAGTGCTGCAACACCCAAGGAACACCTCAGGCTCCACTGCTGGGGCACAATAATCAAAAATATTGTGATTTATGTGCTATGGAAACAGACACCACCTCCAGTGGAGGCCTTTGGCAGGAAGTTTCCAGAAGCAAACAAAGGGAGATTTTCCTCTGGCTGCAGGTAAAGGGAACCATCATTATTAAGTAGAATTATTTGAACACACAGAGACTGTGTAAATAAAACATGGTTATGTGAAGCTTTGGAGCAAGACTTGCCTTTAGAATGTTTGAAAAGAAAGGGCCAAAGCCACAAAGTAACACAAAAGCTCAGCTTATGGCTGGAGGCAATTTCACTCAGAGAAGGGCTGGCACCTGAGGGCTCTGTGCAGGGAGCAAGGTCAGGAATTGGGCTCAGGAGAATTGGGGAGCTTACAGCAAACCCACCCAGGCCAGAGAGCCTGCAAGGGGAGCCCAACCAGCTCAGAGCAGCTCTGTCCCCTGGCACTGTGTCCATCTCAGGATGTCAGGGCCTGTGCTGAGGAGGAAAACCCAAACCAGGCATTTCTGTGCTCCAGTCACCTGCTGGCTTTAAACCCTGCTGAGAACTGGGACCACTGCACTGTCACACACAGAACCATCCTCATCTGGATGGCAGCAGCCAAACATTTAGGCCCTTCTGATGGATTCTTTTAAACCACCTAATTAACCACAGAGAATATTGTCATGGAACAAGTGTGTGGTGTAGCACAGCTTGTTTTAGACTCAGTGTTCTGTGGCTGGAGAACCAAGAGGTCAGAACAAGTTGATGAAATGGGAAGAGATAAGGAAAGGCAGCATTCCTGTGCCCTTCCCATTCAGCCTCCCTGCACTGCTTCGTTCTGCATTGTTAATGAACAAAAGCTGCCCATAAATTCACCAGCAATCAATGACCACATCCAAAGGCAGTAAATCAGTGTCACTGCACCCCAGCAAGATGAATGCTCTGGCAGCAGGAGCCCATTAACATCCTTATCTTGCTTAATCACAAATAAAATATTGAGGGTGAAAGGAAAGCTGTTATTTCTTGAGGTTCTCGAAGTTCCAGTGCAGGGGATGCCACTGATAAAATCTGAATTGTGCCCAGCTGGTGAAGAAACCTGGGTACAGCCCCAGGGCACCTCCCCTGTGCAGGGGGAAGGTTATTTTTCTAAGCTGCACAAAAATGCCAAAGCAATCCAAATTATGCCCAGATTGAATCAGTCTGCAGAGCTAGCAAAGCAAACAAATGCAAAGGAACAATTCTGTTGTCATTTACAACAAGAACCTGGAATAATCATGTACAGGTCAGGGGAGTTGTTGGGAATTTCTGGCAGTGGGAACAGAAACTGGCCATGAGTCAATTTAACAAATAAAAATAAAAATAAATACATGCATGAAGACACTGTTCCAAATCTAACATAATCCCAAACTCCCTGGTTTTTGGGGATCACTTAAAAATACACAGAACATGAGCACTCCTTCCAAATAAAGTTCCGGGCTCCTGGAGACTCCACTGTGCAGACAGCCCAAGCCACACTGAGTGGACTTAAAATTCAGTTTTCCAGCAAAAAACCCCCCCAAATTTAGAACAGCCAGTGCTATCAAAGTGCCAGGATAACCAGTGAATGTTGTACTTTGTCCTCCTCACTTGACAGTTCCCCATTTCACCCCCTGTGTCCATTCTCCCTCAGTATCAGCTCCTGGCCATCTCCTAGGAGCTGGAGAGATAAATATCAAAGTACACAAAGCTCCATTATCCTCACAGGCCTCAGTGAGTGCTGGGCTGTGCAGCTTCTCTCCTTAGGTCATCCATAATAGTAGACAAGTATTGTTTTTCCTTTTTTAAAAGAAAAAAAAATGAGGAAGACGTCAGCTTACATCACCTAAACTGAGCTTTTGAACTAAGGAAATTCAACACCTTTAAGTAGTTGGGATCACTAAAGTTGGAAATCCTGTCTCAATCAGAAAGAAAATAAATAAACATGATAAATAATTCAGATTTTGTCCAAAATTACATAAATTACCCAACAGACTCAGTCACATCATTCTCATTTCTTCTTGTCCTCATCCTTTACAGTGCACAATTACTCTGCACAATTTAATCCAACTTGAAGCTCCTGCTATGAAATCAGAAAACTGGCAAATAATCTTTGTTCTAAGCCACATAATCCAGTGGTGCTCTACAAACAACCCCCATCCTCAGTGCTTGTGTTCAACACCAGAACAGAAGTGCCCAAAATTCATGGTTTGAAGGGATAAAGTGTTCACTCTCACCAGTTCTGCTGCTCCAAAGACACAGCGAGTTCCAGTGTTGGTGCTTCAAAACAATTCCATTTATTGCTGTGTCAGGGGAGCCCCGTGGCCACACCAGGATAAAATCTGTCACAGTCCCTGTAAATGAAAGATTAAATCCTGTCCTCTCTCTGTGAGCAGCTCCTGAAAACTTGTCTGGAGATAAAACCACTCCCAGCAGGGCTGAAAACTGCACAGTCACTTCCACAGCATCTCCTCTCTCATCAGTTCCACAGTGCTGCACTCACCATTCCATCATCCCAGCCAGCAGAATTCCATGCACAACTGGGATCTGCTTCCTGCCAAGTGCTTTCAACTTCCCAACTAGAAAGAGTTGTTTATTTTAATAATCAGCCTGGAAAGTTCAGCTCCAGACGAGCTTGAAACTCTTCTCAAGGTCAGCTTTATGCTTGCTTCTATTTGAACAGGTAAATAAATAAAGGTCAAACTCCTGAGGACTCTGATCAGTCCTTGAAGGTCCCTCACTCCTTCTTGCTGTGCTCCAGCACCCTGTAGGGAGGGGCAGAGGCTCCTTTGGGTCCGTGCTGCTCCTGCACGATGGGCAGCGTGGCTGGAGTGTAGATCTCTGGCATGCTGTCGTTGTTCTCCAGGGCACCGTAGGAGAAAGAGGCTTTGAGGTCAGGCTGCACTGCAACCCCTTTGTCGTGCATGTTCTGCATGCCTGCAAGAGCAGAGGCACAGATTAGGGACAAGAGTGCATTTGTCCTGCTCCCTGTTCAGCCAGGAAATGAGGAGTCCCTGAGGCTCAGCAGCTCCTCGGGTGTTAAAGACAGGATGGGTTTGTGCTGATGGAGAAATAAACTGAATGAGGGATGGCTCTCAGTTATCCATCAAGTGCTGCACATCTTTCACACAGCTCACCAGAGAGCTTAGCTGTGCTTCCCAAAGGAATTTTCTGCTCCTCTACCCCACTTCTGAGTCATCCCCAAAAATCAGTTCTTCCTGCTGGACTGAGCCCAATCCCAAGCCCATGCTCAAACCAGCTCATATTCCCAGATAACAACGGCCTGATCCACCCAGTCCTGAGCAGAGCCAGAGGCTGAGCCCTCCCTGTGCAGCTCAGCCTTCAACAGAGCGATGCAGCCCTGGATAACACAGCAATGCAGCCCTGGAGCTTGGTTACATGGCATGGCATCCATTGAGATGTAGGGCTCGAAGGGCACAGGCTTCTTCCTGTTCCTGGTGATCAGGAAGACTCCCAGGAATGCTATGAGGCACCTGAGGGAGGAGAAAGGGTCACTGAGATCCCTGGCAAGGGACAGCACAGAATATTCCATACTCATCCATACACAGTTCAGACCTGCAGTTCAAGCACTGCCAAGTCAGAATTCCAGGGCACTGCCCAAGCTGAGCCCCCTTGGGCAGCACTGGAACACCCCCAGCAACCAGCACAACTTCACCTTCTCCCTATCAAACACAGGGAAAAGTTTTCATGGTAATTAATTGATTAACCTTGACTAACTGCAGGGGAAAGGAAGCATGGCAACATTTGGATTTGCTTTGATGGAATTCCAGGATTTAGCAGCCTGACCTTTCCAAGGCTCCCTGTTAAACACAGCAACAACCACAGATCTGGATTGTTACAGAGCAAGGTGCAGTTCAGAACAATGATCTCCCAATTGTTTTTCCTGTACTTATCTAAAAGCCATTTGAGAATGTCCCCTGATTATGGAGAGCTAATTACACCAAAACACTGAGTTACACAGGAAATGTTTTACTGATCAGATCTGCATTGTGCCTTCTCCACGCTCTACAAACTCCAGAAGTCAGACACAGTTCAGGGAAAGTGCAAAATCTGAAATGAGGATCCCAGAGAGGGTTTCTTTGGGTTATTTTACAATTCTTCCAGATTCATGAGCAGGCAGCTTGAAAACCAAGCCATATGCTCAGCACCCAAGCTGATCCCCGGGATTTAGTGATTAATTGTTGTGTAATTGTGCATTACCAAGGGTTTCACGATTTTTTCCAAACACAACACTGAGCTCTAAGGGCCACTCTCTGCTCTGACAGAGAAAATGCTTTCAGCCTGTTCTCTTCTCCAAGACAGTCTGTCCCTCCAACAGAGAGGTGTTTTTACAACAGATTTGTATTTTTAAAATTTGATTCACATGAAGCAACAGTTTTCTGTCAAGGAAACCTGGAGCACTTACCCCAGTGCAAACATACAAATGTGGAGAACATCTTCACCCATGAAGTCCAGGTAAAAAGTTGCTCCTTGAAAAGGAAATAATTCATTACATCTTCCCAATTCCACCTTCAGCCAGAACCCACATCAGCCATCATCCTATTTTTATAGCCAGCACCTTTATTTATTTAATGATCTTAAAATAGGTGTCCTGATTTCTATTTTAACACAAATTATTGACAAATCTTTTCAAGTTTCACTACCAAAATAGTTCTGCTGGTGTCACTAACAGAGATGCAAGTGAACCTGTGCAGCATAAACAAGAGGGACTATTTTGGAATGATGAAAGAAATTGGATTTAACTACAAAAAGATGTAAACTCTTGACCCCAAACAACAACAAAGAGCTCCACCCTCTAGAAATGTCCTTGTTGTCCTGGGTGGCAGCAGGACACATGTTCTGCCTCCTGCTTTTTACATTTTTAATGTAAAGAAAATAAAGTAAAACATAAATAACAAGGAAACATTTTACCTGCACATCTAAGAACACAAATTGAATGAGGAACAGTCTCAAACAAACTCCCCTGCACTTTAAACAAAATGACAGCTCTGAACAGAAAATTTTAACAGAGTCTAATGGGATAATTCACATTTTTAGAAAGGGAGAAAAAAAAGTGCAGATGAGAGATGACAAAAATCCAGAAGCCATCATATTGCTGAGTATTCTTGAGGAGGATCATTTTCCAAAATCTTTTGGCCTTTTTTTAGAAAGGTTTGTGCAGTTACCTGCTGAGATTGCTGCTGTGGTGGATAGGATGTAGCCAATGCTGGAGATCTGAGCTGAGTCATAGAGCTGGGAGGCTTGAGCTAAAAACCTGCAACACAATCACAGGCAACAGGGGCTGATTGGGAAGGATCCTTTTTTTGGAAACACCTTTCAAAAGTGATGCATAAATTTAAGGAAATTCATTCATTTTCTCACTGGACAGCAGCAGCAGCAAGCCTTGGAATGAATAAAAAGGACAGAAGAGGGAGGTTTGTGGCTGCACTGAAATTACTGCCCCAACCTCAGGGCCAGAGTGTCCCTTATATTTTGAGAAGCCTTTTATTCCTGCTGCTACCAGCTTTTTATGTTATTGCAAGTACAAAAGGGAAAAACCCCCTAAAAATAGATACATTATCAACAACACTGATCCTGCACTTTGATTTTAGCCAGTGCACAGATACTGCATTTGACTGGCCACCATTTCAGTCCTAAAACTGTTTGGCAAACACTTGAATGGTGGCATTAAAACCACAAGTGGCAGTGTCACTTTGTGGAAAAGCAGAGACCACCCAGATCACAGGAAAGAATGGATCATTCTCCTCAATTTTAGGAAGTATTTTTGGCACGGTAACAAACACAACTGCAGACAAAGAGAGGAGTCCTTACGTGGCCTGGTAGATGGCTGTGGCAATCATGCACACCAACATAATGTAGAAGATGGGCGAGTCCAGCTGCAGGCTGCCCTGGATGGACACCAGGATCATCCCAGCCACTGCCTTCACTGTCACCACGGTCATGGAACCTGGGGGGACACCACACTCAGCTGGGGCAGCTGCAAACAACCCCAAAAACCTGCCCCTCCTCCTGCCAGGGCAAGCAAGGGATGCAAACTGCCTGTGTGCCACCAGCTCTGCATGTGTGCTACCAGCTCTGCCCATTTCATCCCCCCAAACCCACCACAGCAACCTCCAATAAATCACTGAACCCTTCTCATCAATGTCTACACAACTGGCAGCATTGACTGCTTTTGTCAGTGTTAGCAATTACATGATGGGAGGATATAGTTTTCTGTTTTGTTTGGTTAATAAAGCCAAGGAAGTCTCCAAATGAAGAAGCAGGAAGAGCTTTCCTTCCTTCAAAGTTGGGCCATTCAGAATTTAGGGCAGTTGCTCTGTAATTCATGGAGCCTCTGAGGCACCACTGAAATCCAGCCCCAAACAGCTCGAAAAACCAAAAAAGAGTAAAAGAAAAGACACTGCAGGAACTGAAGGTACATAAACTTCTGCAAAAATTGAGGGCTGCGACACAGAATTCAGCATGGCAGACTTGACTCATCCTTTTATAAGTTTAATTGATGACAATTTCTATTTAGAAAACATTATTAAATGTGTAAATCCAAAGTCACTGCAGGATCCCACTGTGGGATACCAGAATCATCAGGGATTCAGTTTCACAGGGACAAGCTGGGGTGGCAGAGGATTCCTCATTTCTTTAACCACACAGCAAATCTTAACAGATCTAAGACAATTCTTGTAGGTCAAATCCTCTCTGTCACCCACTGGCTCAGCCCTCCTTATGCACTGAATGCCACCCTTTGTGTGCCCAGATTAAAATTAAGAACACTGATAAATAACCTGCACTTTCTGTGCTTGGCAGATTATTGGTCTGTTAGGGGAATAAGCCTTAATTGTTCAAAGGTCGTTTGCAAAGATCCTAAACATCAGCTTCAGGAACATTTCTGGAGGAAATTAGTGCATTTCATGGCATTAATTAAATCAATATAATCCCCTGCATGCCTCAATTTAAAGATCTTACAAAGTCCATATCAACTTACCCAGCAAAGCCACCAGCAGCAGAATAATGACAATGTAGTTTGCATTTCTCTCCTTGTAAAAATACAGGAGCAGACAGAAAACAATGATCTCCACAAGCTACAAAAGAGAGAAATGAGAATATTAGAGATGCAGAGCCCATGGGGCTGGCAATAAATGAGATTCTGAGCCAATCAAACATTAGAATAGGGCAAATCAAAGGGAAATGGGGATCCCACACAATTATAGACCAAATTCAGCACCATCCTAGATTCCAGTTAGAAGAGATATTCAGCAGCTTCTTGCAGAACAGGAAACACGAGGCACTTTTGCTGTTGGATTTGTGGTAAAGCAGCTGATCAAACAGTCCTGACTGAATATTCACAGGAGAAATCTCAGTCTGCTTTCTGCAGTGAGCTTCCACAAGTGATCCCTGGGGCAATGGCCAAGATTATCTTCATTAAAACACTAATTTCATGGGATTTTCAAAAAGAGATTGGTGGGTCCACAGAAAGTCAGTGTGGAAAAAGCCCAGTAAATTCTCAGTCAAAGACAATTAATCCTACAGAATTCAGAGAAACAAAAGGAGCTGTGCATGAGCCTGACACCTGGAAAAGCTGTCCCAGGTTCATGAGTGAACACAAGGAACATTGGCAGCAACCAGAAAGAAAAATAATGCTGGAAATGAAACTCCTCCCCAGGAGAAAACCAGCCCAACCCTCCATAGCCCCTCACCATGTAGAGCAGGAATGGCCAGCTCACTAAATGCCTGGTGATGTTTTCTGCTGTCATCTTCTCGTGGCTGTTGGGTCCAAATGTCACCAGCAGGTAAGTGCCAACCACTGCCAGGCCACAGCCTACAAAGGACAGCACGTAGCGCCCTTGGGCAGGCACAGGAACAGAGAGGACAGGGTTAATGAGGGATTGGGAGGCATGGAATTAATGAGTTCATCCCACAGCACCATCAGTGACATCGTGGATGTTCCTCTGGGGGTCTCCTGGGTGCCCTTCCTGCCCCACCTCCAAAATATTGCAGCCACCAGGGGCAGTGAGACAAAGGTGGTACCAGGTGGCACCTGCTAAATCAATCAAGCTACAAGATCTGGGTGTGATCCTGCCTGGCACTGCCCACAGCCCTCTTCCCACTTCTGCAAACACCTCCATGTGTATGGAATTCAGCTCATCCCCTTGTGCCTGTGCTGCTGCAGAATCAGGGCTGCAGCTTCAGCCTGTTTCTGAATTCTGTGAGGTTCAGGGGATTTGGCACAAGGCAGGGAAAAACCATCCACTTGTAATAAACAGTGGATGAGATGATACATTTCATCCAAGAGGTGCTAATGACAGCTTGCCATCCCTGTAATTATAATGGCTGATGGGCTGGGCTGTGTGTGATGAACTGTAAACACAGAGGAAAAACAACTGTGGAACTTACTCAAAAATTCCTTGGGCTTCCATTTTTCTTTAATAAATATAATTCCTATGATTGCACTAGCTATGGAAAAAAAAAAAAAANTAGTTGTGAAAAAAAAAAAAAAAAAAAAAGGAAGAGAGAAACAGTGAATTGTGGAGTCAGGAATCTCCCACTGGAACACAACTCAGGCTGTTTCCTCCTTACCCACAACAGAGACTGCACTGAGGGGCACAATGAGTGAGAGAGGAGCAAAGGCATAGGAGGAGAACACTCCCAGTTCTCCCAGCACCAGCAGCAGCAATCCACTCCACCAGGTCTTGGTTCTGAAGTAGGCCCGGGGGTCTTTGGAGCCTGCCAGCCTGATGTGGCTGTATTTCTAGGCAAGAAAACAGAAATCAAGCAGCTCTGTCATGTCTGATTGCTTGTTTCAATGCAGGATGGGTATTTGCCTCAGGGCACTCACCTGGAGGTTGAGGGCAATGCTGCTGACAAGATGCCCAAAAATAGCCAGGAGTGCCCCAATCAAGTTCTCCTGCAAAAAACAAAGGGAACACACAATTATTAAATTTAGCCAAGGAACTCAGAGGGGTTTGCACACTCTGGAAGAGAGCAGACTTTTCAAACCATTCCTGAATCATGGAATAGCCTGAGTTGGAAGGGACTTTTAAAGGTCATCTGGTCCAACACCCAGCTACCAATAAAATTTGTTTATCTTCCTCCCTTCCTACTGACCTGGGGCTGTGGCTGTGCTCCAGACCTGTGAACTCAGCTGGAAGATAAGACTCAACAGCCACTTTCTCCAAGAGACTTCAATTAGTTTGCAGTTTCTCAGAGAGGAGGAAGATAAGGCTAGAAAATCCCCACACCATCACTCATTCTTCCCTTTGAAAAACTCACTTATGAGGATTTTATTGCCCTGGAATTTGACAGAGAATGAATCAGGAACCTCTGCTCCTCAACTATTTTGCTCTTCTCCACTTGTGACAGCTGCTGGTTCAGTCATTAATTCAGCCCATGTGATGAGGCAGCCCAATTATCACAGATCTTAATCTGCTTTTTGTATAAACCAGTTATTCCCAAAGTCACAGGAGACTGCTGACAGCTTCCAGCCAGTTCCCAACCTCTCCTGCATTGGCATTTGCAGCTCAGCAACGATTCTCACGCTCTAAAGATGGAATTTGAAATAAGGAAAGGATGTAAAGCAGGCTGAGTCACAAAGGAGATGCAGAGGAGGACTAAAGAGAAGAGCCTGAGGCCACCAAAGATTTGTGTGCTCCCAAAACTGCCCAAATCTCATTAAATATCATTAGCACTGTTCCTTCAGCCCTGTCCCTACTTGGATGGATTTGGGATAACCCAGCTCACATTCAGATGTGAATAAATGGACTAATCTTGATTTCTCATACACAGAAGAACTTCCAGACTTCAAATTCTTAGCACCAGAACAAAACCCTCTTTATCAGAATGCACAAAAAATAAGATTCACCTGAAAAGCTTCACTCAAAGCCATCTGAGAGAGGTTCCCAGGACAGAGGGAGAAGGTGGCAGGAGGATGTCACTGTGTGACCACACTGCAGAGTTCTCTGGGCTGTGACAGCCTCAGGTCAACTTCCACAAGGGCCCAGGACTGTGGTCTCAAAGGGAAAAAAAGCCCTTTTTGCTGAGGTTTTCTGAGCACCTTCAGAATCAGGGATTCAGAGGGAATTTATCTGTTCCCAGCTGGAGAACAAGGGGGAATTCCAGCCCCATGGAATCACACCCACCTGCAACCTCTGCTGTGAGCTCACCCCCCTGAAATTGAAACACCTGAACACACAGAGCAAAGCAGAACCTCTGCTCTGTTACTGCTGCATGGCTTAGGCTGAAAAGGCACCTGTCAGAATCACTGCACCCAAACACCTCCACACCTTCCCACTGCCACACCCTCCTCCAGCTTCTCTGCTCTGCAGACACAGAACTGCTCCCTTTCTCTCACCATGCACAGGATGTGACAAATGGCTGAACACAAAGACAGAGCCCTTTCCGCAGAAAATGACCCCCAAAGCAGCACCATTATCAGCTCACTCCAACAATCAGGGCCTCTGGGGATGGAAACCACCCCGCTGGGGTGGGAAGCTGACCTTGTAGGAGAAGGAATCTGTGTGTGGCTGCACAGAAACTGCTGCTGTGGCCAACGGTAGCTGCTGAAGCTGCAGACCGGGGCTGTTTCCTCCTTCCATTTTGGGGTGGGTTTTTTTGGCTTTTCAGCCTCCCTGATGCTGGAACTTCTCTTTAAAGAAGAGACTTGGATGCTGCTGGAACCAACTTCTGGTATCGCTCCCTGCCATCCATCCTGTTCCCTTGGGCAAGTTCAGGGAAGCACAAACAAGTCCTGCTGCTTCCCTTCCCCTGCCCTGGCTCAGGGTGGGCACCACAGGCACGAAGGAGGGTGGATGAGCCACTCAGTGAAGCAGCAGGGTTATGTTCCTTCAAGGTGAATCTAAGGAAAAAAAAAAAGAAATAAAACCAAAGAATTAGATTGAATAAATCAGTGATCCAAAACCTGCAGTGAAGGATAGGCCACAAAAACGCCCCTGGAATCAAACTCACAGCTGCACATAAAACAGGAAAAGCAGACTTTAAATGTCTTCTTCGAAAGCCTTGGGCAGAAACTCACAACAGAGACTTTGCTTTACAAGCTCTTGTGAACTGGCTGGGCCCCAGGGGTGACACACTCAGCTGGCATTTAACAGCATCACAAAGGCTTTCAAGTCCTCCAAGCTCTGCTCTTCATTTCCCTCCTCCCTGAAGCTCCAGTTTGTTCGGGAGCAGCGCTCCGTGAGTCACCCCATCCCCACGTGCTGGGCATGACAGCGCTGCTCTCCCCGCAAGCAGAGGTCAACCCAGGGGAATCCCTGCAGCCTGCCTTCCCCAGAGCCCAAAGTGCTCGGAGCCCAACTCCTTGGAGGTGTCTGGAAAGCACCACACGAGCTCCCTGAGAGCCCAGGGAGCAGCAGCATCAGCGCTGCCCTGTCTGAAGGGGATCGGGACAGGCTGAGACCCTCGCAGGGCTGAGCATCCCGAGCCCCGGACACTGCCCCTGGGCACCTCCTGCGGCAGCGGGACGCGTCCCACGCTGGGGCCGAGCCCGGCAGCCTCCCCTGGGCACCCCCAACTGCCGGGCAGCCCCAGCGTGGGGGCACAACAGCCATGAGACGGCAGAACCACCCATTCGTGAGGGGATGGAGCAGCAAATCCCGCTCCCATCGTCAGCGAGCCCTGCCCGGGCAGCGCAGCGCGCCCAGACAGCCCCGGGCCGGCACACAGGGTGTTCACACCAAACCCTCCGATGTGAACAGCCCCGCACCTGACCCTGACCCTGACCCTGTCCCTCCCCTGCCCCTACGGGGCGGCCCCGCCACTCACCGGCCCCGCCGCTGACCCCAGCCCGGCCCCGGCCTCCAACTCCGGGTGCGGGTCCAGCGCCGCGGCCGCTTCCTGCCCGGTGCATCCGATTGGCCTTCAGGACTGTCAATCAAAGCCCCGCCCCAAAGTGGGGGCGAGGATTGGCTGCCGCGCGGAGGCGGGGTCGGGCCCAGCCTGTCGGCACAGGGCTCTGAGGGGCCGGGCGGAAGCAGCCGCGTTCCACCGCTCCGTTGGGGCGGGACGAGGCGGTGCCGCGGGCCCCGCCCGGAGCTCCGGGGCACTCCCCGACCCAGAACAACAGCGACAGCCGCGGCCCCGCGCCTTCCCCCGGAGAGAACCGAACTCCCGGTGGGACCCATCCCTCCCGTCGTCCCCGTGTGCGCGGCTCCCGGTGGTGCGAACAGCAGCCAAATCCGCCTTAAGGTGCGTGCGCCAAGCGACCTTAAACCAGCCAGTGGCGCTGAGAGCTCGTCTGTGATTGGGCACCTGCCGCAGTTCTCAAAGTAACGGGCACGGTGATTGGAGGAGAGCTGAGGCGGCGGTTGTCTCAGCAACCGGGTGTCTTCATCCCGGTGCCGCCGAGGGCCGGGGATGCACCGGCAGGAACGAGCAGGTACCGGCAGGTGTGGGCCGATACAGATCGATACAGACCGATACACCTCACCTGAGCGGGGCCGGGGCTCTCCCCGCGGTACCCGCCATTCCCTGCGCGCCCCGCGCCGCCTCACCTGGGCGGGGCTGGGCCGTGAGGCGACTTCCGGTGGCGCCCTCCGAGGCCTCACCTGAGGTTTTACCTGAGGGCGCCACCTCATCCCTCACCCGGGCTAATCTCACCCCCGAGCATCGCCCCGACTTCTCTCAAAGGAGACAGCAAAAGCCATAGCTGACCTGAGCCAGCTCTGGAGCCTCGGCCCTGCTGCACGTTCAGATCTGGGACTGAGCTTAGAAACAAAATCACGGCTGTGCCCTGAGTGGTGACACTGGACGCGTGGGCTGTGAGCAGATCCCTGCCTTCCCCGCTCGGGGATGCTGTGGAACACGAGGTACCTCAAACAGAGCAGCACCACTCGGTGTCATGTCCCAAAAATAAACAGCACTTACCATGGTCAGTGCAGAGCTGAAGGGTGAAAACCTCCACCACGCCAAGGTTTTTCACTCAAAGCACAGCCAGGGTTTGTTACTGGAGCAAACCAAGGGATGTCTGGAGCTATTTATAGCCACAGTGAGTTAGAGATGTTCCAGGTACAAAATTCCTCCTCTTGAGGATAAACCAGTACAAGGGAATAAGAAATGCCATCAAACAAAACATTCCTCAACAGCAGTGCTTCTTTTTAAATGAAACAGGGAAGTGAAATGCAGGAGTGACTGCTGATTTTCTGAAGGGAATACTGCATTAATGTTGGATTTGCCTTTATCTTGCACATCCCATCTCAAATGAAAGCTGCTGTTGTGGTCACATGTCTCCTGCATCTCCATATTCAGTGTTACTATCCTTGACTGTTCTTAGGTTTCAAGATTTCCTTATAAACACCACAGGAAAGGGATCTCAAACCGGAAGGAGGAAAAAAAAAGATATTTAAATCTCAATCAAAAGGATTTCAGTATAACCAAGTGAGTAACAAAAATGTTTGAAGTTTATGAGGGTTTGTGGGGGGGGTTTTTTGCCACTGATATCAGAATAGCAATCAGGTTTAGATCAAGGTCATTAAGTGAACTTTGTAATCACATCTGGTCACAGAAGGAGAAATGATAATGCAATATTAGTGGTTTAAGCTTGGAACTGGCTCCAGATAGATCATCTCAGTTGTGCCACCTCCCCGTCTCCCACCACCAGCTCTGGCCCCGTTTCTCCCAAGTTTTTGAGCCCTCCAGGACACACGAGTTGCATTTCTTCCGTGGAGCTAATCCTTGTGCAGGTGACCCCTCTCTCCCCCTTTTGCCGCCCTTCCCGCGGATCCCGGGTTTTCGGGAATTGCACCCTCCTTCCACCAGCAGAGGGAAGCAGAAAGATGCGTTAGAGCCCAGCCTGCTCCCGGCCCGGCTCCTTTTCAAGCCCAGCCAACGCTCTCAGCTGCCAAGGCCCTCCTGGGCTTTCTGGATGCACCTTCCCAGCTGGGGGAAGGAGGATGCCCTTCCACAGCCTCCTGCTGTCTGGGGACTACGTGGTAACCCCAGAACTCCCAAAATTACGTACATGAAGGATTTCTGAGGCTCTGTACCGGGTATGTAAAGTAGGTAAATCAAGGAAGTGTTTGGCATCTTCCCCTCTTTCTTCTCCTGCCTTTGGCGTCTTCTCTTTCTTCTTCCTTTGATCTCTTGCTCCTTGCTTGTCTCTCCCATCTCAGTGATATCAGGAGTGCATTATCTCAGGGCTGAATAACAGCAATCAAGGACGTAAAGGACAAAAAAAAAAAAAAAAAAAGATGAGGGGAAAATGATCAAGGTGGAGAAGTTGCTTCAAGACTTTCTGTAGGCGCCATCAGTCTGCCTGGTCAGCTTCCAGCAGTGCCAGCTGACCTGATGCTGAGCTGTGACTAAAGCAGAGCAGGCAGAGTCTGCAGGGAGCTTCACAAAGCACTCCCTTCCCTTTGAGAGTTTCCTGCTTGAAGGGCAGAGTGGGCAGAAGGCCAAACCACAAACTACACAAGGGCTTGGCTGCTTCTCTCCTCAGCTTTATCCCTGGAGAAGAGTTCCTGCAGCAGGTCAGGAGGGGCAGCACTGGAGCCACCAGCACCAGACCTTTTGGGAGCTGCTGACTTGGTTTCCCTCACCTGAAGGACTCGGCTGTGTCCCATTCTGGAGCACATTCCTTGAGTCAGGAGCAGATGCCAGGATGGGAAGTTGCCCACTCGTCATTCAGGCAGTGGAAGGAGCTTATTTCCCTCTCAGTGCCTGACCTACAACACCCAGCAGTGGCTTGACCCACTTGTGTCACTCTGCCAGTTCACCCCTGCCTGCACACATCCCTGCAGGACCCAGGGGCTGGCAGCTGCTCCTCTGATTTCCCTCTCAGCACAGCGCCCCTTGCATCACCCAAACACAATTCCAGGGACTCTGAGGCGTGCAGGAGCTCAATCTCCAAGGGCGTGGAGGTGCCTAAACTCCAATTACCCTCAGCAGCACTGAGGTGATGATGGATGTGCCAAAGCCAGAGCTGGATGCACAGCAGGGGAGAAGGGCTCCAGAGCCTTCCCCCAGCACGTGCTGCCCTGGAAGGGCTGATCAGGAATGTGCTGCCCAAGCAGGAGCTGCCCTGGCTGGGCAGGGATTGCACCCAGCAGCAGCCAAGCCTGGCAGCACCAGGGCAGAAGGAGCTTGCAGATGCAGTTTTTTATCAGCTGCTCTGGAAACCTGCTGCAATTTTAATCATCAGCTCCAGCAGAATTGGGCAGGTCCTGCTTCCCTCAGCACAACCCTGCTGGCCACAGAGCATGGGCTGCACAACCTCAAGAACATGGCAGGGCCACGTGGAGATGGAGCCTGTGACCAGGGCAGTGCAGGCTCGGTTCTGGTTCTGGTTGTTGATAAAGAACAGCTGGCTCAGGATCCCTGCTTCCTGCAGATGAACCCTCAGACCACATCTTCAGAAATCTCTTGTCATTTTGGAGCAGCCCAAGTCAGAGCAGCTTTGCTGAAATTCACGGAGTTGCATCACACACCTCAAATTTTGGTCTGTTCTGAAGCATTTTCCTACAAAGAAAAATAGGTAGAAAAAATGATTTATGCTCAGCTTCTTGATAACTCAGGAAAGGCTGAATCCACCAGAAGACTGATTCCCTGGGGTTTGATTCCTTACAAAGCTCTCCCAGTTTCCATGGAGTGGCCTGTATTTGGGGTTTGTTATTTTTAGCACCATAGTAGCACCGTTCCACTTGTCCGTGCATGCAGCCAGGAACAGCTCAGCTGAGGGAGGAAAAGGCAGCAGGAAGAGTTCCCCATGATCTCACTGCAAATCAGCACCTTCTGCAGCAGCCAGCACTGCCTGCCCACTCCCTGCCACTCTTCCCTTCAGCCTTTTGTAAGGCCAAGCAGAGCAGGAGCCTCCATTCCTCTCCCAGCCATTCCTGGTTGTTCCTTGAGGAGTTTGAGTCACTCCAGGGTTGCTGCTGCTGTGTCCAAGCACAGGTTCCATCTGGATGGGGTTTTTAATCAGCCCTTGGCTCATCCATTCCCCCTCTTTGAGCCTGGAATCTTCCCTGCTCCTGCCAAACACAGTTAAATCCCTTCATCCTCGTGTCTGGATGAGTGGAATTATGCCCCAACTGCTTCATTGTCCCCTCAACTTCCCATTGCCTTGTTCTGCAATCCCAGGCCTCTCCCTATTCTCCTTGCCATTTGGGGAGGGGGCATCAGCTCACTGCCAGAATCCAGCTCTCAAGTCACCAGAACAGGAACCAAGGCACCTCCAGAGCATTTTCCATTGGTAACTGGCAGACAAGCCAATTAATGAGGTTCACACAATGTTCCTAAAGATCAGGAACTTCAGCTCTTCCCATCCTACACACTGGAATAATTTCACATTTGTGTTAGTATAAAGCTGTTTCTTTTATCTTCTCTGGTCCCAGACGTTCCAATTCCCACTGGGACTGGCAGAAGCAGGACATGAAGGGCATTCAGCCCTTCTTGGGACCACATCTGAAAAGCTGCAGGGATCACGTACAACACAGGCAGGGCTGGATTTATTTGGCTCTATAAATAGAATCCTGCCCAGTCCTCTTTTTGAAAAGCCCAAGAAAAGAAGAGAGGCAGGAAAGGTGTGGTACAGCAAATAAAGCATTCTGCCCACATGCTGCATTAATTAGGCCCAGCTCAGAAGTTACAGGTGAGATTTTAGATGTGCTGTGGCTCCCAGTCTGTACAAATTGCCCTGTAGACAGCAGAGAAATTTGATCTTCCTCATCCCCAGAATCACTCAGTTTTCCATGCAACAGGAGGCTTGCACTGAAGGATTAAAAATTTAAACTCCGAAGGCACAGTTAAAATTAAAGCATGAAATCCGTGTGACTTGGAAAGCAATACAGAAATTACAATAACACCAGCACTGGTGGTGCTGGAATGGTGGGTTTGGTTCTGGCCACCCTGACTCTAAAAAAGGCACTGGCAGGTGACAGACACCTCAGGGGGTGCAGGGTCACACCTGGGGGCACTGCTGGGCTCAGGGGGTGCAGGGTCACACCTGGGGGCACTGCTGGGCTCAGGGGGTGCAGGGTCACACCTGGGGGCACTGCTGGGCTCAGAGGGTGCAGGGTTACACCTGGGGGCACTGCTGGGCTCAGCTGTGCCAATTCCCTCAGCTCAGCGCCTGCCTTCAGCTTGAGTTCCTCAAGTCCTGCTGATTCACCCTTGTGCAAGTCACTTAACTGTTCTGTGCCTGCTGCCCAGCCCTGCAGGGTGCCCAGGCTGCAGCAGGGTGTTGTAAGCCTCCATCCACAGGAATTCAGGGTGTTTGGAGATGTGGGAGCTGTTAAGAGAGCACCAAGTGTCATTACCCATTATCAGATGGTTTATAATAACATACACACACCTCCTGGGCTGCTGTGTCCCTTTCGTGGTGTCTTGCTGTAGCTCTCATTGCTTTGGGATTGTTTTGTTATTTCTAGAGAGAGTTGTTGAGTTTTTCCCCAATTTTGAGCCCTTCCGCAGTGAATTTTTCCCTCTCAGACCACTCCTGGAGCAGCCCCAGCACTCCAGAACATCTGATGACTTTACAGAGCTGCTCAACACCCAGTGAAGACACAACTTAATCATCTTAATAATCTGCCACTCATCAGCTGAGACATCTTAACTGCCTGCATGCACGCTCCTGAAGCAATCCATGCCTTTACAGCCTCTTGCTGTATTTATACATCAGCAAAGGTGTTTTCCCTCCCAGTTTAGGTGTGCAAAGAGCACACGGAGCAGTGCTGGGGCTCAGCTGCCACAATCCTGTCCACTCACCTGGCCCCTGCACTGGGACTCTGAGCTCTGCTGCAGTGACTCAGGCTGAGCACCTGCCCCAGCATGTTCTCTGTTGATTAAATTGGTTTGCAGGCCATAATTATTTTCTCTATCATGGCATAATGGCTCCGCATCGTATTAATTTTAACATTGTAAGAATTTGCTTCTGGGAACGGCCTTCTTGAATTAATCACTGACTCATGATTTACTGGGGGAGATAATATCTAACCTACAAGAGGCAGAACAGGAAACTATCTATTTAAAAGATGGCAGTGGCTGATAATTTATGACTATAGACAAAGGGATATCTCAGGAGAAGAAGGTGGACAGATCCTGCAGTTTCGTGGTCACTGCTCTCACTCAGCAAAAAGGAACTTTTGTGTAGTCACTGCAGGATCTGGTTTTGAGTGACAGATTAAAATTGAGCAGGGGAAAAAAAAGAGTGAGAAACAAGGGAAAAGTGTCCAAGCAGATCTCAAAGGCATCCCCAGCTCTGGGTTTAAAACCCTGTGTTACAACAAAGGCAGTTCAACGTCTCAGCATTTCACCAGCTTGCCATAGGAAACAAGGAAAAAGAGGGAAAAAGCATCATCTTTTTGTGTTTGAATCTGTAATACAGGGTTTTCTTGCCCCTCTTTTCTCCCACATCACTGAGTGAGGCCTGGCCATCAGGTGTTTCCCCTCATTAACAGTCCATTAGGAAAGTCAATCTGAGCAGTCAACAATAAAAGCTTTAAATCCCAGAGGATGTTGCAGGAGGTAAAGCTTCATCCTGGCAATGAAGGATTCTGTCCCCATTTCCGTGTGATCGATTCTGTGATTTGGGGTAACTCACAGAACCCTTGGCACCACAGACTCCTGACTGCAAGGACTGCAAATCCCACCTGGAATTCTGGGGCTCTGAACAAAGTCAGACAGGTAGAGGAGATGGAGGATTGTGGACACAGCAGTCACACACACCAACATTTCCTGCCAGTTGTCAAATCCTGAGATCCCTTCCTACCCTTGGGAAGCTCTCCCAGATTTTGGTGAGTGCTGCTGGCAGCTGTAGCCACTCACAGGGAGACAGCTGGGTTTGAAATGTGGTTTTGCCTTCGTTGGTCACCACCCACAGGTAAAGGCAATTCAAAGGCATCCCCAAGCCCTTTTTCCTTCTCAAACTCACCACTTCTGCAAGCAAAGCAATACCACTTCTGCCCTGGCAGTGTTTGTGGCCTGAACCACAAGAGGATTTAATTTGGAAAAATTTGGGAAATTCTCCATGTCCGTGAGCCTGGGGCTGGGAGGGAGGATGGTGCTGCTGCCCTTGGCTCTGCTCCCCCTTGGAGCTGCTTAGGACACATTGGATTAAAGTGTCACAGGACACTTCCATGAGCTCTGGGAAGGTCCCTTTGAACCTTTGCTGGGAGAACCATCCACAAACCACCCTGGGACTTTGGAGGAGCTGTAAAGAATCACCAGAACACAACACTGGAAATGCCAGAGGCTTCAGGAGAAGCCACACTGGTGCATAATGTACCAAGCTCCAAAAGATCTCCTGGCCCTTTGCCCGCTGAGGGTGAGACCTGGGGTGAGGGCACAGAGTTCATCTGACAGCTGACACCAGCTGGGAGCTCTCCTGTTTGATTCCCTGAAATTGCTAATGGTGCTTTTGTTGCTGTGCTCAGGACTGGGTTCAGTGCTGCCTTATCAGTGTCCCTGGAAATCACTTTTCCAGTGCAGCAGCAGCTTCCCCACAGGGCCCTGTCACACCAGTTCTTTTCCTTTCTCACATTCCCTGCTGGGTGCACTCTCCCTCCTCAGTGCCTGGGCTGGTGTTTACATCCCTTTCCTGTTTGTCTTGTAGGTCATCCCAACATGGATTCCCTCACCAAGGGAATAACATCTTCCTTCCACTCAAAGACCTCCCACCTAGCAAGGAACAAGGAATTTACTCCAGATTTATTCCAGTCTGCAGCCTCAGTCACACAAACCCACCAGGGAAGCAAAGAAAACTCCTTCCAGGTGAGTGCAGCCTGGAGAACATCCCCCTGCCATGGGATATATGAAAATCCAGCACAGGAGGGTGATCCCAGAGTGTCCCACTGTGTCCTGGGCCAAAGGGGATGGCTGCTGTCCCAGGAAGTGGCTGGGAGGTGGCAGTGCCTGGAAGGGCAGTGTGGGTTGGGAGCAGCCTGGGGCAGTGGATCAGGGCCCTTGATCAGCTGATCTCCCAGACATTTACAAACAATAATTAAACCCTGCACCACCCCGGGATGTGGGGGCCACTTCTTATCCCCATTGCATGGAGCAAGAAGCCAGAGCACAGCTGACCTGGAAAAGATTCCTCCTGTCCCAGGCAGAGGCTTTAGGCTGGGCTGGTTTTGTGCCTGAACTCTCCCCAGAGGAACACTGAGGATAAAGCCCCAAATGTGGGGATCCTGGGCAGCAATGTGAGGGACACTCATGTCTGCACAGCGTCCCAAGGCACTGATGGATCAAACCTGGCCATTTCCCCAGCCCCTGCTGCCATGAGAGCTGGACAGAGGCTTGTAAAAGTTCTCCCTGGAAGGCAGAGCTGCCATTCCCAGGTGCTCCATCCTGCCACCATTCCAGAGGGAGGAAAAGGCAGGAACAGAAACTCCCTCCTCCCAAGTCCTCCCACCCCTTGGGATCTTCATGGGAAGACAAATAAATCCATCAGCAGATCGTTCAAAAGCATTTTTTGTCACCACGCAGTGACATTGCCTGGCCTGAGATTAAGATCATCCATAAATTCCTGACCTGTGGAAAAGAATGAGCCCATGAGAAAGCCCAGGGCTCTCCTTACCCAACAGGGAAATCTTTACTACATCTCTCAGCAGCTGGATCTGGTATCAGGGCTTTGGGGAAAAGGAAGCAATGCCAGGAGGGGTTTGATAAGGACAGAGGGCTGGAGGAAAGGGCAAATTAAATATGAGGAGGGAAGATCCTCGGCCTGTGTTATCAAAAAACACACAAACACTCCACACCCAGCTGCTGGGGTTAGAGCCTGCTCCCTCTGCTTCTCCAGGCATTGGGAGAGCAGGAGGAGCTCCCAGCTGGAGGCCTTTGGCATCACTGTCCTGTTCCAGCAGCGTTGGAGAGGGGAGCAGCCAGGTCTCTGCAAGGCTGGACCTTGGTAAATACAGGTATTTCACAATAAACACCACAGGCTGCCCATGGCACTTCCATTTCCCAAAGATTTTGGTTTAGAAGGATTAAGCCTCACCCTGAGGGCCACACAGCAGCTCTGGAGCCCTCAACACCAGCTCCTTTTCCAGCTTGGCTGGTTCATACTTTACAATATTATTTTTAAAGGTAAGGTTGGAAAAATAAAAGCGTGTTTGCAGTGTAAAGGCCATTAAAGCATCACTGAGTGTCAGGGCTTTGGACAAACAGGTTCTGTGAGTTCTCTGTGTGTGTGTAAAACTCACATCACTCTGGCTGTTGGTACAACACATTCCAGCTGCAGAATTCCTGTCTCTGATGGGAAGAGGGGAGCACCTGCAGGGGACACGATGGGGGCACAGAGCAGCATCAGAACCCGCAGCACCCTTTGCTCTGGCTTCACCAGAGCCTTCCTCCCCTAAAGCTGGGTGAAATGGGAGAAGAAACACATCCTGCGGCTTGGGATCAGGGAATGCCTGGGGAAGCAGGAGGAGGGTCCCACCTCAGAGAGGAAAGGGTTAAACACAGCGCTCTGGCTGCCAGGGATCAGTGCAGAGCAGAGCAGAGGGCAGCTGCCTGTGCCGACCCTGTTTGTAAGACACAAACTCATCCCTGGTCAGTTCTGCCCTGCCTGGATGCCCGAGCTGGTCCCGGGCTGGAGGCAGAGCCCGGCTCGTCCAGGGCGGAGCTCTGGGAGCGTGCGGGATCCCTCCGTGCCCGCTGCCTCCTTGTTGCCAGGCACCAAAGGCTGGTTACTCAGCAGTTCGTGCCTGGGCTGCTTCAGCTGGGGCTCAGCATTCCCAGGACTCGCAGTCAAAAGTGCAGCCCGGACAGCCCTCGATTCACTGAGGTAAATCCTGAGTCTGTGCACCCTGAGCTCACAACCCTGGGCCGCTTCCCAGCTGATGATTCCAGCACATTCCCACAGCTCTGGGGGTTCCAACTCACCCCAAATTTAATTCTATAAATCCAAGGCACTATCTGGGGAAATAAGTCAGAGCTGGGAGAACCCTGAGCAGGTTTATTAAAGCTCTGCACACTTACAAACAGATGCAGGCAGGGTTTGGTTTCCCTGACTTTAATCCTCTCCTGCCATGCCCAGCACAGCACAGGGCACCTCCGGACAGGGTGCGTGGGTGTCCTAACAAAACACAGGATGCTGTTTTTCCCTTCACAGCCCTGCAGAGCCACACCACACACCGAGCTCCTCAGCTGCCTGCCTGATGATGCAAGGAGTGAATAAGCACGAATAAAGACACAGAAACTGGGTGTTGTTTGTAGAAGTGAGGAGCAGAGCCCTCCACCCAGCGCTGGGGATACCACAGCTCTTGCACAACTCAGCTCCCAGCCTGCTGCTCCTTTTCATGCATCTCTGTGGGCACGTTTTCACCGGGAGCACTCGGGAAGTTTTCCTTCCTCCCCAGGTGGGGGAGGAAGCAGCTGCCGGGCTGTGAGCAGCAGAGCTGGGGTGCCAGAGTGGGATTCCTGCGTCAGGATTTCCCTCAGAGTCAGCACAGCACGAGCAGGCCTGTGCTGGCCTGCCAGGGCTGGCAGCTCATTAGTGGTACTCAGTTCTAAGAATTGGAAGATGATCATTAACTAAAATTGGTTTGAAAGCTTCCAGTTTTGTAGATGTTGAGTAATTAAAACAACCAACGGGCTGCTCTGTGTTTTCATCTGAGAGCTCCCAGTGCTGGAGGCTGGGGAGTCACCCTGGAGGAATGAGAGAGAGGGGCAGGGGCAGACCCTGCTGGCTCGGGGACGGGCACTGGGGTCTGTCACACACCCCCTGCCAGCCCCAGTTCCCAGAGCAGCTCAAGCTGAGCGTTTCCGAGCACAGAGCAGGGTCCTGGCAGCTCCCCAGGGAGCCCTTTGCAAACACTCGCTGCTTTCACACGACCTTTGGTGCTCGGGGTGAAAATCGCCTCCATCGCTCCTATCTCAATCTTCAAAAGGAACCGGTGGGCTCCGGGCAAGGAGTCAGGAATGCTCTCACATATTTGGGAGCTCTGCTTTACGCAACCTCCCAGCAACTCGCCTTGGCTGGGAGGGATGAGCGATACTGAGCCAGTCAGCAAAACACCCACCTCGGCGGGCAGGGCCGGGGACTCTGCCCCGGCAGCGCTTCCCTGCTCGCAGAGGCACCGGGACTTCAGCCCCGGCACAGCCAGGACTACCCAGAGCCGCACAGAAACGCTCCCGGTTCTCTGCTCCATCCCACCCCCAGAGCGGGGAGTCATTCTCACGGTGCACACGCAGGGAGCTGCAGCCAGGGTGGGTCTCACCCTGCGAAACCTCGGACGGGTTTGTGGGAAAGGGAACCTCATAAAATCCAGCAAATTCATCTTTGTTCTGCTGGGAACATCCAGTTACAGCTGAGATGGCTTTTGCTGTTGTAAAGCAGGAGCAGTGCTGCTGGAGTCCCGAGTTAGGCTGGAGGAACTGAGGCTCAGATGGGTGAATGTTTATCTGGCAGGAAGACAACCCTGAGCTCAGACTGCCAGAGCAACTCACTGAGGGGCAAGAGATCCCAAACCCCCAACTCTATGTGCACACAACAGCCAGGGGCTGCCTGCAGCCCTCCCCATCTGCCCTGCACAGCAGAGCCACCTGTCCCCACTGCCAGGGCTCCCCCAGGGCAGGGGGACACCTCTGTCCCTGCCTGAGCAGTTCTGCTTGTCCCCATGGCCGGGCAGGACAGGGCTACCCTGGCTGGGATGAGCCCTGCAGCCAGTCCTGCCACGGAGCTGGCCCAGAGCAGGGTCCCCACACCCCCTGGCACAGCAGGGACAGGGCACCTGCAGCTTCCAGCTGGTGACACTGAGCACTGGGGGAGTCCTGGTGGGACTGGTTTTAACTGGAGCTGAATTTGTGCTGCAGGAGGACTCACAGAATCAACACTGAATCAGAGGCATCCTGCTGAAGAAGGAGTTTGTGATCTGAAGGGAAGGAGTGCTGGAGAGATCCCAAAGGCTGATAAAGCTCCAGCTTATCTGCATTTCATCTTAGAGGCCATCCTCAAACAACATTGAAGTAATCCAAAACTCACCAAGCTGACACATTCCAGCATTTCCAAATCCTCTTCCCAGGGCTTCCTCCTCCCCACTCACAGGCCTCAGGTGCATCTTTAACGTGGCCAGGAAAAGCAGAGGATGAAGAAGAGAGAGGAGGAAAGGCCTTGGTTCTCATTGGTCAGAGGATTAATTAGAAAATACAGGGCTCCCCTTGGCATTTGATGACCTAAATGGGAATCAGCTTCAGGCAGTTTTAGCACAGGGTGGAAGGAGTTTGAATATTCCCTGTAGGACACAGGGAAAGGCAGAGCTGCTCCTGTCAGGGCAAGTAAATGGGCATTTCCTTTGCACTTGCTTGAAATGTCCCCAAATCAGTGACAAAATCCCTCCCCCACAGGGCTGTGCCTGGAACTGCTGGGGGGACCCTGGCCTGCAGAGCTGTCACAGCTGTGACACAGCTGGACACGGTGGCTGCAGAGGGGACAACCTTGGCCAAAACCATCCTTGAGTCCTGGTGCCTCTGGGGTCACCTCCCTGCCCTGGCTCCCAGCCAGCCCATCCCAGCTCTGACCCCAGAGCTGAGGGAAAAGGTTCATTTCCAGTCCTTGAGCCTTTATTACTACAGCATATCCAAAACAACACAACCAACAACACAGTTACAAAAGGAGTTCACGGAGAAATGTGAAGCAGCCTGTGTTTGAAATGCTCTGTGTCACCATACTGAGTCCAGTATAAAACAATGCATATTTATACACATATAAAATACAAAAGGAACAACACAGAAATGTATAAACAAGGGTTGTGAGGCCTCGGTGGTATTTACAGTCAGAGATGTGGCAGGGAGGGTGCTCAGCAGGCAGTGTCCATCCAGCAGGAGCTGTGGCTGCACCAGGGAGGGGCTCAGAGCTGGGCTCAGCCCTGCTGGGAAGGCTCTGCAGGCTCTGTGGAGGGGCCACGGCCTGGGCTGGCATCAGGCACTGCCAGGGCCACCAGCTGTGCCCTCTGCCCAGGCTGGCACTGTCACTGTCACTGCGTGTGCCCAGCTCTGAAACAGCAGCTCAGGCCCGGCGCCAGAAGGGAATAAAATATAATAAAAAATAATAATATTAATAATAATAGTCTCAACAGAGCCAAGTTCCATGTTCACAGGATGATCTCACAGCAGTCTGTGGCCCAGCCCCAGGGCCGTGGGGATTCAAGTCAAGGCAACAAGAGGGGGCACGGGGCTGAGTTCTGTGGGTCACACGTGCCAGCTCAGAGAGAAGTCCCAGGAAGTGCTGCCTGCAGCTCCTTAGAGCTCCTTGAGGATGATCTGGAACTTGTTCTCTGCCTCTACCATGTCCAGCAGAAAGGCCATGTGGTTGCTGTAGTGCTGGATGATGTTGTTGTCCATGTTCACCAGGATCCTACAGAGAAAAGGAACAGCTGGATCAGATGCAGCACGTTGGAAGCAGTTCACCTTTCCCAGTCTGAGGGGCTCAACCACTGTTAATTAATCAATTAATTCATTAAAGCCATGGCACAGCACAAGGGCAGATCCAGCACAGAACAGTCACCAACCCTGGGAACTCTGTCGTGGCACAGTCAGGAATTCCAGGGGGGTGCTGGGGGTCTGGCACTGCCCAGGCTCTGCCTGGCTGATCCCTTTATCTCCAGCTGATAAGAGCAGGGAGCCAGAGAAGTCACCTGTGCCTCTTGTGCTGTGCTCCCATCTGATCCCTAAACCACAAACCATCCCAGGGATGTTGATCAGGAATCTGAGCCCTGGGTTGTTTCTCTCCACCAAACCTCACCAAGATCCAGAATTGCTCATTATTGCTCCTGATTCACCCTGGGAGTGGGTTCATTGCTGAGCTCACCCTGTGCAAGGGCCATGGCTGGGGCAGGCCCTGCCCTGCTGCCAGGCCAGGCAGCCCCACTGAGCTCCCCTGGCTCTCTCCTGATGAAGATCTGCCCCTCAAGCTGTAATTACCATGAGAAGATTGCTTAGGATGGAGCAATAGGATAAAATTATTGAAAATTAAATCTGAGGGAGCAGGAAGCTGGGCCTGACCCTGCCAGAGTGGAAATATCTCCAATCTCCCTACAGGAGCAGCTGCTGGCATAGGTCACCTCTAGCCTTCATTAAACCAGGTGTCAAAATTATTTATTTAATCTGATTTCCAGGTGTGGCCTTTCCTTTTCATGAGATACCTCCTTGCTCCTCCTGCCTGGTTTCCCTCCCAGTCATCACTTGCTGCTTATCAGATTGAGGCATGAACAAAACCAAAGCCAAAGTGAGGGAGGTGCCCTCTCCCCTGAAGCCACCAGTGCTGGGCTTTTCCTTTGGGGAGAAAATTCCCATTTCTGGGGCTAAGGGATGAGCAGCAACAGGTGGAAGAATCCCTGACAAATTCAGATGCTCACTATGGCCCATCCCTCATCCTGAGCCAGGGACATTCCAGCATTTTCTGGAGAAGCAAACACTGATCCCTCTCTGATAAGTTCTCCATAACCTCAGGCTTTTAGACTGAGACACAAAGGGTCACCATTAAACTCCCCAAACAATTCCACCTTCACCCAACTTCCTTTCCTTGGGAGACTTTACCCTCCAAACAAATATAATACAAACAAGCATTATCCCAAATCTTTAAAGCCCAGAAAGATCTGAGTTTTATATGCTCCAAATAGCAGAGCCTGACGTGGCTCTACCTTTTATTATCTTGTTAAAATGCTCTTGGAGCCAATGGCAGGGCTGCAGAGGACAGGTTTGGAGGCACAGCATAAAAGCAGATGAGAGATTAGCTTACCCTCTTTTGCACTTTTTGTAGACTTTATAAATGCTTTCTTCAGGAAGCCCATATTTTTCTGAAATCTGTGAGAGAAAACATGGCAAATCTTTGTACTTGTAAAGTGAAATTCCCATGATAAAAATCAAAGATAACAGCGAGCTCGGGTGTTGAGCAGCAAAGGATCCCCCTCAGTTTTACTGCAGAGAACAAAACCATGACCTGAGCATTCTCCTGGGCAAGTTCAGTTTGGTCTAAGGTGGCAGGAGTTTTGTAGGTTTTTGCCAAGCATTTTCCATGAAGGTTTTTGACTCTCTGTGATGAGGGATGAGGGAAGGAGAAGATGGCAAAGAATCCTCTGTGCTGACATTTTTCAAACTCCCTATTTTTTAAAAGTTTGTAAAACCAATGGAGCTTAAAGTGCAGCCATAAAGCCACCCCAAATCTGGGAGCTTTATTGTTTGTTTCCCTCCCAGCAGTCTCCAGAGAGGGCTGGGTTATCAGAGATGCTGCTGATAACTGTGACAGGAATATGTCCATGTGCTCCTCAAACACAGCCAGGGAATTGCAGCACCAGGTCAGGGAGGCTTTCACATCTCCAGCCTGGAGAATGGAAAAGGTGTTTGACAGTGGAAAATATGAATGTGCTGTCACAAGAGGAGACTTCCATGAGGATCTGGATGGGGCAGGAGGTGTGACCCTCCCTCTGCAGCACAACATAGCCACGCCAGGAGCTCCTGGGAGAACTCAGCTCCTGCTCCCATTTTCCATTTCCATTCCTTGGGAGAGCAGGCAGGAGAGATGAGCAGCCCATATCCAGTTCCCTGTTCACCACCCTCATTCCCTTTGATCTGCAGGAGCTTGGGGACACTCACAGCTGTCCTGAGGCCCTGCAGGTCCGGGGTCTTCAACATGAGAGCATCAAACACCTCCTCGGACTCCCTGCGCACGTAGAGCAGCACTGCAAGAGAACAGGGCAGGGCTCAGGCTGCTCCCAGTGCTCCCAGTGCTCCCAGAGCCCTCTGGCCCCGTGGGATTGAGGATCCCAGCGTTACCTCTCTGGGGATCCTCGTCCTTGCTGTGCTTTGCAGGGGTCAGGTCGAAGTCCTCGGTGAAGGAGGCCCCGCTCCGCTTCAGGGGCAGCCTGGGCCAGGAGACACAACATTGTCAGGAGGGCAGAACAGTCAAAGCAAACAAAACCACCCCAGGACAGTCAGGGAGCAGCTGGTGTTGGAGGGACTCTGACAGGGACAGAAATGTGTCCCTGTTTCTGCAGCCCTGAGTCCCTTCCAGGACAGCGTTTAACTCAATTCTGACTCTCAGGGCATCAGGGAGACACTGAGCTGTGTTATCCTGCCCTGGGGGATCCCTGACACTCCCAAAGGAACAGAGCAGCTGATGGATGGGAAATGCACACTGCTGCATCCTCACCTGTTTGCAGAGTTGGGAACAGCAGGAGGGAGCACCTGGAAGGCAAAGGAAAGGATCTGTGAGTTTGCACAGCATCACCGTGTGCTGGAGGGGCTGGGCACGCCTTAAACGTGATTTCCCTCCTCCTGACCCATCAGTCTTCCCACTGAAGACTTCCTACAATAAAACCCAAGCAGCTGTATCTCAGATTAAATGAATTGTGATATAAAGAACTGTGGTTCACTCTTGAGGCAGTGGTTTCTGAGGCAGGGAATGCTGAGGAGCTCTGAAGGACACTGGACAGAGGACGGGGGGGGATGTCCCATCCACACAGGGACTGAGATGGTCACATTTTGCTATCATTTATTTTCTCCTGCTGTTTCTGCTGCCACTGCAGTCCTCAGTGGGAGCTGCAGGTGTGTAAAGCACAGGAATATCTGTCTGGAAGGAGCCTGGCAAGGTTTACCTCACCCAGCACTGCTCTGTGACTGGGCCACTCCGCCGTGGAGTTCAGCTCATTCCCACCCAGGGCCGTGCTGAAGGCTGAGCTTTTCCCCTGGGCTGTGGGGGAATGCTCGGCTGGAGGGGACCGAGAGGCTGCAGGGACTCACCGAGCCGCCCCTCTGCGGGGTGGGGAAGTGCACGTTGGGGATGAACAGCACCGGCTGCGTCTCCAGGTCGCTCTCGGGCCGCAGGAAGGTGATCTCATTCCCTCTGAAGCCAGAGAGCAAACAGCCTTTCAGACCTACAGATGGAGAGTCCAGTTCAGCTCAGCTCCCTGCCAGAGGGGAGCCCCTTCCCGAGGGAACAGGACAGGACCTGCAGCACCTCCAGGGCAGCCCAAGGGTGCCCAGAACGGTTCCAGAGGTTGGTGGGGGCTCACAAAGGGCTTTGGGGGGCTGGGAAGGAGCCCAGCAAGGGCCAGGCTGCTCCCAAGGGTGCTGAGGGCAGCAGGCTTGGGAACAGTCAGATCCATGGAGAACAGACAGGGATTTCAGCAGGGAGCAGGAACACACACAAACACTCACCGTTGTTGTTGGAGTCCAGGCATTTTCCTTTCCTTCGGAACTGTTTCCTTTCATCATCCCTCATTTTCCTCTCTGCTCCCTGTGGGAAGATCCAGCAACATTTAGGACATTGACATTTCCAACATTGGCAAGAGAGGTGAAGGCAGCCTTAACTCAGAAATGGTCACCTCAAGTTCCTTCCACAGCCCAGGCCAAGACTCTCTGACACTCAGAAATTAGAAAAACAAAAATAAAATTTGCTTTTAAAAATGAAACACACAGGCAAGAATAGCTGTGAGAATTTTTTTCCCATGGGAAGATATCTGAGACTGGGGAAGAACCTCCAAGGAAACTCTTATCTCTTGTGATATTTAACAACTGGTCAAAAATAGAGTCAAAAATAGAGTTTATTGTGAGGTCACAGGTCTGGGCTGTTCTAGGCTCTCACAGCCTTTCTGGTTTTATTCTTGTTGCCTCTGCCCAGCTGGGATTTTGTCCTGTGGGAAGGAGTGCTGACCTTGTCACAGAAGATCTTGATCTGGCACACAGCCCTGTGCACCAGCTGGCTGCCGCCACTGCCACAGTCGTAGGTGTCGATCTGCAGGTTCAGGGGGACTCCCTTCACCCCCTTCTGCGAGGAGAAGTCTGTGCTCAGGCAGTTCACCCCAATAAACACCTGCAAAGGGGACAGGGACTGTGGGTGCTGGGAACCTCCTCCCCAGGGCCATCCTGGCAGGGAGCAGATGTTTCCCACCTGAGCCTCTCCCCCCACACCTATTCCAGCTCTTGAACTCAGCCTCTCCACTCTCCAAACCCTGCCTGGGGATGTTCTTGCTGATATTTCTGATCTTTCATGTGTAAGGGACCCTCAGACAGCAAAGCCCTGCAGGGACGGAGGAGGGCAAGGCTGCAGCCTCAGGAATTGCACAGCAGTGCTGCTTAAATAAATATTCATCCCACTCTGGGCTCTTTTATCAGCAGGAGGGAGTTAACTGCAGTGGGAACTCTGGAAGAAAAGCTGAGCACAGCTCTAATCCAAATTGTATCTCCAAACTGCCAATTCATCCTTGTGACCTTGGAAATCCCCTGGACCCTGGGGACAGATTTGCAGCTGGAGAAGCTCCCAGAGCTCCCTCAGCTGAGATTTCAGCCCTGAAAGCTTGAGTCAGTTCCTAGGAAAGAAAACCTCTTCACTGGGAGGTGAAGTTTAATTGGAAGGAGAGAAGTAACAGGTGCCATGGACAACCAAACACCCAAATAAATACCCAAACACCCAAACACCCAAATACCCAAACACCTGACCCCTCCTGTTCCCAGCCCCTGGCCCCTCCTGCCTCACTCCCAGCCCTTGCAGCTCTCTGAAGTCTCACCTCTCCCTGCCCCAGGCCAGTGCATGAGCAGAGTTTCTGCTAAGAGTTAAATCCAGTTTTGCTGAGGTGCCCCCAGGGCTTGCCACATACCTGACATATTTCCATTTCTGACAGCTCTGCCTTGAAGACATTTGTTAACCTCTTGGGTTGTAAAAGACCCAAGGTTGCCTCTGGGCTTATTGAGATCCCAAAGCCAGGCTGGGTTTTCCCAGGCTTCAGAGACTTGGGGTATTTATGCTTTTCTTTTTTTTCTTTTTTTTTTTTTTCCCTCAGTTACTTCATCTGTTTTTCAATCCCCACTAGGTACAAAGCGTTAATGAGAGACTCTGAGGAGATGCAGAAGGGACAGCAGAGCTGCAAAGACCTTGCTCTAATAAACTTTCCTGCTTTTAAGGTGCAAAGGGGCCTTGTGACCTGCCTGGCTCCCTTGCACACCCCACAAGGCCCAGAAGGGTGGTCAGTGGTGTCTGCATCAGCCTGCCTGGAAAGGGGCTCTTTGTTCCCTGAGCTGGGGGTTGTTTAAACAGGCTGCAGGGACCTGTGAGCAGAGCCCTGAATTGCTGCAGAACCCTTTCTTCAGAGCTATCCATCAGCACTGAGAAAACATCCCTGAGCCAGTCTGGGTGTACCCAGAGTGTTTATTAGCTCATGGCACTGCTCAAACACACACTGAGGCTGCCCTGCCATGAAAACCCTGCCTGGGGTTGCTGCAGTGGCAGCTTTGGGGCTCAAACTCCCTCAGCTGAGCACTGGGGCTGTCAGGAGGGAGCTGCAGCTTTGCTGAGGACCATTCCCAGCTCCCTTCCACGGGCAGTTTGTACCTTGGCTTCCTCATGGATGTTCCACACGAAGGACAGGGCGTTGTAGGCCAGCTCCTCGATGTTCTGCACCGTGTTGAAGTTCTCTTTGCAGTCAGCTGCAAGGCAAGGGGGGAGCACTTCAAACTGGGGCTGAAACTGTGACATTCCCAGGGCTTCCCACCCCCAAATCCTGCCCCAGGCCGAGGGAAGGCCTGGGATGCTCCCCTCCAGTGGAGCAGAGGCTCCCCAGGGTGGCAGCCCCTCGTACCCACGTCGATGACTCTCTGCTTGGCCGTGGGCTGCCGGGAGTGCCAGTGCTTCCAGAACTTCAGCTGCTCTGTGGGGATCTTCTCATTGTCAAACACGATCATCACCACACTCTGCAACACAGCCAGCACAGCCCAGCTCAGCCCAGGGCAGGGCAGGGCCCTCCTGAGCCCTCCATCCTGCACTGCCCTCAGCCCCTGTGAAACAGGAGATTTCATGCTGGGGAAGCTGAGGAGGGCAAGGGAAGGGATTTGGGCTCAGCCTTTTGGCACTTTTATGGCCACACATCCCAGGAGCAGGATGGGGACCCTGTCCCTGCCTCAGAGCTCTTCCAGCAGGGCCCCCTCTGGCCCTTTGTGCATCCCTGAGCTCCTGTGACAGGTCCCAGCTGCCACGGAGGCTCTGCAGTGCAGCAGAGGATTATCCTGTGGGACTGCATCCATCCCATTCATCCCTTTCAGCCAACAGGAGCCACAAAGCCATTCCTGCTCATGTTCAGCCCTGCTCCCAGGCCAGTGGAGCTGCTGGATGTCCCATTCCAGAGCTGTCAGCAGAGCTGTCAGCCTGTCTGTCTCTTACCTTCACTTTATTTGAGGACAAGTGCAAACATTTGCTGTCTCCAGCTGTCCGCAGTGTGATGGGGTAGAACTGTCCTTTGTTGAGGTAGGCCATGGGAGAGTCTCCAGATTTGATGTGAATGGCTTTGGGTGACCCCAGAGTGTATTCAAAGTCACTTGGATGGAACAAAGAGAGGAGGATGAATAAGCACACGCTGCTGTTTCACTGCAAAAGCAAAACAGAGCCCCGGGAGCCTCCACCCCACGGGTTACAGGCTCCAGTTTCTGCTCCATTCCCCACCTCACACACCCTGACACAGCACAGCACATTCTGATCCTCCCCAACACCCTGGGGAGCAGCACTGCTCCAACAGCCTCACTTTACCCCTTGGTTTTGGCTTTAAAACCCCTGGATGTGAGTGCAGCCAGTATTTTTGTGTGGATGGCAACAGAAGCATTGCTCAACCAGCAGCCTACAGCAAAACACAAATACAGGGACCTGGGACCTGTGATGAGACTACTGCAACATCCTAAACTCAAGTTTCTGTCTCTAAATCCATACCCATAACTAGCTGAGCCAGGAGGACTCTCCCTGAATGGTTCTGTAGGAAAAGGACCTGCAGGACACCAACACCTGGACTCACAATCCCAGCTCAAGAGATTCTCAGTGTAGTGGGCACCAGCTTTAATCTTTACAGAAAAGCTTTGTAGTGGCACACAGAGAAGGTGTCACTGGTGGCAAGGAAATTTGAAAGAAGAGCCTGAATTCAGAAGCTCTTGGGCCTTCAGCAGCAGCTGTGAGCACTGAAACCATGAGGCCACAGCTGGTTTCTGCTGTGAGGAATCTGTGCAAGCCACCACCTGCACAGGAGCCTTCACTCAGACCCTTCAAGTGCCCTGTTTAGTCACCAAGCCATCTTCTTCCTGCTCCACCTCCTGTGATGCCATCTCTGAAGATGGGCTTGGCAGCTCCTCTTATCTGGAGCCAAGAGAGCCCGAGAAGTTGAGTGAACAAATAAACAGTGAGAGGGAGCCTCTGGCTCAGGGGCCGCTGCTGTCTGTGTGAACATCCCCACGTCTGACAGCTGAGTCACCCGTCAGCTGACTCAGGAGGCAAATAAAAAGTGGGAGGTGAAATAATGTTACCTGCTGGGAGGTTTGATTTGGTATCTGGAGCAGCAAAGCTCTGCCTGGCAGAGGGGTGGAAAGGAGGAAGAATCCCTCTCATGTTTTAGGAATGAGAGGCAGCAGCACCCTCTAAAATCAAGGCTGACTAACAGTGCTAAGTGAGAATCTAAACCTTAGGTTAGGGGAGGCTGATTATCACCCTCGTGCTCTGCCAGCCTCCTTTTCCCTGTCATTTCCCCCGTTCCAAGAGGCCTGTGGGAAGATGGAGCAGCCACCTGGGTCCCTGTGTGTCACCCAGGCCAGCAGTGCTCCCTGGGAAGGGGCTGTCACTTGGGAGGTGGCAGCAGCTGGCTCAGTCTGGGGCAGAACAATCCCAGCTTTGGGTCTGAAAACTCCCGGGGCAGCACCAAAACCACCAGGGAGACACAGCTGGTCTGTGCAAAGGCACAGGGTCTGTAATTTGTACTGCTCACTGCCAGGGCTGGGCTTGGGACAGGAAAGGGGTGCAGCCCTGCCCCAGGAAAGAGACAGAGCCCAGAGTTCCCTGAACCCCAAACCCCCAACTGTTGTTACCTCTTCACTCCGTCCGTGGGGTAACTCTCGGGGCAGGGTGGCTCTGGCTGGGGTTTCAGGATGTCACTGAAGAGCAGCGTCTGCAGACAAGAGGAAACACAAATCAGAAACAGCATCTCGCATTGTTTTGTCCAGACACCACACCAGACAAAACATGGACCCTCTGCTTCCAAAATCAACTTAAACTCCCCAGAAATCCAACAGGAACAGCACAGTTTCCATCACAACAGCAAAGCTGGCAATGCCCCCCGTGAGCCCCCAGCCCCAGCCCTGACCTCCTGGGGGTCCTCCTTGAAGGTGCTGTCGGGCTGCCAGCGCTGCTGTGCCGGGGCCATGGGCAGGCTCTCGAACAGGGAGCTCAGGGAGCTGCTGTCGTACACGTCCCCCGGGGCCACCAGGAAATTGTCCGGGGTGGCTTCCAGCTTGCTGGTGCCTGGAGGGAGCAGGGCTGCCTTGTGAGCAGCAGGGACACCTTCCAGACTCAGGCCGTTCTTCTTGGGAGGCTCGCAGAACTCCTGGCTCATGGAGACGTTTTCTGACAGCAGCTTCATGAGATGGGCTGAGCCATCGAAGGAGGGCAGCTCGGGCTCGTAATCCATGCCGTGGCAGTGCCTGCTGGAGAGAGTCCTGGCTCAGGGCAGGGCACCCTGGGCACCCCCAGCTCAGTGGCACTGCCAGCAGTGCCTGGCTGTGCTGCTGGCCTGGCCTGGCCTGGCTGCCAGCTGACCCTGAGTCAGCCCCGGCAGCTCCTGCCGGGCCTGGGAGCGCTGACAGCCCCTGGGGGATCTCCACCCACAGCTCTCAGTGCAGTCAGCAGGAGCCAGGGGTGCTCAGCAGATAAGGGATGATCACAGGGAGTCAGGGAATATGGTCTGGACGTGGTTTGGGGCTGCACATCCAGGCCCTACATCCACTGAGCCTTTATTTAGGCCATCACACACTCAGAGTAGCAGGGGTGATAAGAAAGGTAACTGCTCTGTGGGCTATCCATCCTAAGTCTTTTTATGGCTCATTGATGCTGAAAGTTGATTTTTTTATACCCTTTTTCTAAGGAAAAACAGTTATTGTAGAAATTCATAAACTCCAGCAACTTAGGAAGGAAAAACCAAAACCAGCTTAACTCAGTTTTCTTCTGAAAGAGTGAAGTATCTTGAGGTTTCTTCTGTCAAGTGGTTAAAAACTGACAATGCCAAAGTACACAGCATCCAGGAAGGGGAACTGAACTCACAGTGGCAAATGAGCCATTAATTTAATAGTTAATTATCTGAAAACCTCAAAGGACAAATGGGAGTCACTGGAAGAGAATCCTGGGAGAGTGGAACAGAAACTCTCATCAGCCCAGGGAACGAACAAGGATTTGGTCATTCCCTTCCTGCTGCCATACTCAATCCTTCTGCCCTTTGCAATTGTCACAAAATAGGAAATAAAGGCAATTTCTTCAGCTGCTGCAAATCAGCACAAGCCCTGTGAACACAGCCAGACAGATGCTCAGGTGTGTAAATGGGTGTAGCTCCATTTACACTGCTTGGGACCTGGCCTAAAGAATTTTAATGTGTGTCTCAGGGTTAATGAGCTGCACTGTTGCTGGTAATAACACCGTGCTTTGATGTCTATTTTCTGCAAGCTCAGAGCCCCATCCTGCATTTCAGCAGCTGCAGGAGTGAGGCAGCTCCAGAGAGCAGGAACTGAAGCCAACCTCTTTGCCAGGTCATTGCGTCCCATCATCCCAGCTGGGAGAATCCTCTTCTCCTTCGGGACCTAGGACAAGGCAGAGCAGAGAGTTTGTTTAGTGTTAGATTTTATTAATGGGAAACAGAGCAGAGTTAGCCCTGTCTGTGAGCAAATGAACCCTCCAAGATAAAACCCCACAGGAATAACAAACAGCAGAGCTGGGCTCTCCCCTGCTGGGCTCCCAAATAACCTTGGACAAGCCACACCAGCTCATTCTGGGCAGGACTAAAAAGCACCCAAGTGAGTGGGAACATCATTCCTGTTGCTTCTGATAAATCAGATCCACATTTCTGAGAGCTCCATCCTACAGCAGTACTGGGAGAATAAAACAGCTGGGATCTGCAAGGCTGTTCCAGCCCAACAGCCCCTCCCAGCAGTGCTGATCCTTATGGGTAAAAATCCAGACTCGAGGCACCTGGGCTCAGGTGTCCCCCACGGTCTGGATTCCCTCAAAGTGCTGTTCTGTGCCTCAGTTTACCACTGGGGATACTGGTGGTGTTGTGAGCTAATTGGATAATACTGGATAAACAGCTCAGGGGGCTCAGTAGCTGGGGGAGCTCAGTAGAGGGGTCCCCTCCTGAGGTGGTACATGTTTTACACATATTCTACACCTCTTTTACCTCAAATTTACCCCAATCCCAGCCCAGGGCCACCCACCATGTAGTAGTCATAGAGGAGGCTGAGGGCGGCCACGCTGTCGTCGTCCCCGTTCACCCTCATCATGGCCTTGGTGGCTGCAGTCAGGGGGTTCTCCAGGTAGGTTTTCCAGGCCTCATCCTCACTGGTGTAGGGGAATTTCTGGAAGTTCATGGTGTCATTCTTCATCAGACGCACGGATCTGAAACTGAGGGGAAGCTGGGAGTGAGGGAGGAGCATTTCCCCCAGAGATTGCCATCAACACAGGAAGGGCTTCCCAAAGGTTCTGGGGAATGGAGGAGGGATGTTCTCCTGAGCTCCCAGAGCTTTTGGGTCACCACCTCTGCTGCTGTAGGTACAAAATCAGATCAGAGCCTCTCTGTGGGCAGCTGCTCCCTCTCCTGCCCAGGGAGGCAAAACCCATCAGCTGCTCCTTGCTCCCGTCCCACCCTGCACTGTCACAGGGGCTGCTGGCACTAAGAAGGGACCAGGGAACAATTCTCCCCTGGCTGTGGAGCTCCAGGCCAGCACAGCCACAATCAGACACAGTCACTCAGTGCCCAGATGAAACCAAACCTCATCGTTTTCTTTTGCTGCAGTTTTGTGGTTTTGAAATTATTTTTTCCCAATCATTTGTAGATGATTTTACTCAGAGGGAAGCAGACAGGCAGATCACAACCCCCTCCCTTCCACTAAAGAATTCCTGACTGAGGTGAGGCTCGTGGGACTACGTGAGAAGCAACACACCAAAATAATGCCCTGTCTGTCCTCACTTCTGGCACTTTCTCCAGGCCTCTCCATCTTATGTTAATAAACTGTCAGACAATTACCCAAACATTGGTCATCTTTCCTTTTCCTTCAGCAAACCCTGCTAGCAGCCAGCCCAGGAGTGCAGAGTTTGGAATCATAGAATCATGGAATTGTTTAGGTTGTGAAGGCCCCAAAAATCATCGAGTCCAACCTTTGACTGAATCCCATCCCATCCACAGAGGCTGAGCCAGTGGCCCTGCTCTTGTCACACCTTCCTGTCACCTGCACCTGGTGTCACCACCACAGCTCACACCATTCACCATAAAATAACATCTCTGTGGAGAAAAGTTCGTTTTTCCTCAAAGTGGAGATATCCAGGAAGGGCAAGACTGGGTTTTATTAGAAGGAAGGGTTAAAAAACTTCTTTAAATCTCCAAAGTTGCCAAGAGCTGACTGGAGTTAAACCATGACATCACCTGCTGATGTTTTTTCATGGAAATGCAAAGGAAACCTTCAGGAGTTACAGCAATGATTGTTACAATTTAATGGCATTTTTATAAGGAATATGTTGTTTTCATCAAGCCATTTTCCATGTGTTTGTAAGTGCTGGTCTAGACTTTAAAGTGAATCATTCAGAGAACAATAATTCCTCTTGGAAGGAACCTGGCATCCCTGAAACTCCCCATGGTCACCAGGCACTGCCACCCTGCACCAAATACACATCAAACGGTGCAGGGTTGGCTTGGGATGCTCCTGGACCAGACTCCAGAGCTCTCCTTGGCTCACACTCCTGCTTTGGTGCCTCTCTTACCTAACAAAACAAATTACACCACAGAATTAATTTGCAGCTCAGGAATTACGGCTGATTTTTTCCATGAGGCCACCACTGAGGGCTGCTTCTGCTGTCCTTGTCACCTTTTCCTTAAGGAATCTTTTGCTTTTCCCTCCACACCCGAGCTGCACCAACCATTGCTGGTGGCCCGAGGCTCCCAATTCCCGCTGTTCTTTGAGCTGTGCCCACGTGGCAGCGGCTGGGGCTGGCACCGGGAATGGCACCGGGGCTGACAGCGGCTCCCATCCACACCCAGCCCGGGATAACGGGCACTCCGAGCCCGCTGCTCTCCCCCCGGCCCAGCCCCGGTTTCACCCCGCGCCTGAAACTCCGGCAGGTGTTTGGGGAGTTTCGTTGTCTTTAGCGCTTCTCACGCAGCCCTCGCTCCCTCCTCCCTCCCTCCCTGCCCGGCCGGGCTCCGAGCAGGGCCATGGGAATGACTCAGATTTCAGCGCTCGGTGCCGGGGCTGTTCAGTCCTGTCCGGACAGGAATCCTCAATCCCATCCTCTCTAGGGAGAATCGGCAGCAGCAGAGCCTGAGCTCGGGGTGAGACTCGGCCGCTGTCGCTGGGAATCAGCAGAGATAAACACACCGGGGCAGGATTGGAGTAACAAAGCGTTCGGGAGCTTCAAAAAGCACCGATATTGCCAGGAGAAATGCCTGGGGGCTTTATTCACCCTCACCTAAAGCATTCCTTGTGTGATTCCCTTCTGCCTCCTCAGCTCTGCTGGGAGAAACCCTGGAAAAGGCACCAAGGGAAAGCTGCCCTGCCCTCGGCCTGGCAGAAAGCAGAGGCAGGGATGGGCCATGCCCTGAGAGCCAAAGTGTGGGCACACACTGCCCGTGGTGCTCCTGGCACAAAGCACAGGTCCAGCAGGGATGGCAGCATTGGGACAGCAGCATTTGGGCTGCTCCAGGACATTTGGGAGCTTCAGGCAGGACCCTGAGGTGCTCAGAACCCACAGAGGCCTTGAAAGTCAGAGCAGCTGGCTGGGAACTGCACTGGTGCCAGTGAGGCTGGGATTCACCCAGCTGAGGACTGGCACAAATGACAGGAATTGCAGCTTTATCCCACCTTGCTCTGTGCCAGAGTCGCTGGCAGGCACTGGGATGTGTGACTGGGATGTGGGCATCCCCTCAGAACCCTCCCTGCTGAGGAGTGAGGGACATCCCTCCTCCAGAGAGGTCAGCCCTGCTCTGACCCTGGTCCCAAAGGTCACCAGGGCTGCCCAGTATCTGAGGAGAGAGGGTCTGAGGAGATCAGCAGGTCTGGTGACCTGTCTGTGGCACCTTTTTGACATCAGGACCTACAGGACACTGTTGTCACTTTGCTCCCCCAGCACTTCAGAGCACACAGATCCCATCAGCAACCACGGCTCCAGGAAAGAGACACCCAAATCCAGATCCAAACACACTTGAACTTTACTTTCCTCGTTGCCTGTGATGCTCCCTGCACGTGGCCAGGCCGTGTTTGCCCATTCCAAGCTCCCTGCTCTGTTTGGCAAAGCCAGAGCTCCTTTGCAGGCCAGGGAAACACAAATACCGGGAGCAGCAGCCTCCCTCCCCTCGGTGCTGCAGCCTCGGGCCGTGCAGAGCAGGGCAGCATTCGGGGCAGGGAGCAGCTCTGTTTGTTTCCAAACAGTCGGGAGTGTGACACAAGGTGATCCCAGCCCCTCTCCCGCTCCAGCCCAGCCCACCTCTGTTTCCCCAATTTCTCCTGGTGATGGATAAACACTCAGGGCTGTGCTGGAACAGGAGAAGATGCCCAGAGGCTCCAGGTGGGGACATCAGCCAAGCAGGAAAGAGCCCTTGGACTCCTCCTGCCTTTGCTGGGTTTCTGTGGGAGGCTCTGCTGGCCTTTGAGCTTTGTGTTGCTGTCTTTGTTCCCTCCACTGCACCTGATGAAGCCTCCAACCTAAATATTTGCCATGCCAGATGCTGGTGGCTACAGAGCAGCATCACATTGTCCAAGCAGCAGGAATCCATGGTGAGCAGCAGCAGGAATTCAGAGCCACAGAACAGAGAGCCCTGAGGAGTTCAGGGATGCACCAGGCAGCTCCTGTGGGGGATTCATCGGCTCTGGGTTTGGGCATTGCTCTCTGCTCCCTCTTGAAATACCCCTGGTGTTCCTCAAGTTCTTGTCAGAAACACAGGGGAGGATCAGCACTGCCCTGGACAGGGCAAGGCCAGCAGCTGCTTCCTGGGCAGAGATTTTAGCCTGTAAACCCTGATCAGGAAGGACAGCAGCCCACAGAGTGGCCTCAGTACTGAAGCCAAACCTCTCAGCTAAGTTGCTATTTTGTAATTTCCTTGCAGGTTTAATAAACAAGCACACCTGAAGACAAGGTGACAGCACAGCCAGCAGTGAGTGCATTGTCACCAGCCCACTCACACAGCCAGGCAAAAATCCAAACAGAGACA
>VWYP01011375.1:1548-32993 GCA_013400435.1 Pycnonotus jocosus
GCTACCGATGCCCCCGCTGTGGAAACAGAAGCTCCTGTCTGCAGCTCCCACCCTAAGCCACCCCTCGCTGCCTCAGTCTCTCCGACAGCACTCAGAGCACCAGCAGTCGACCCCTGCGAAGGGGACACAGCACATCTCCCAGGTAGCTCTAAGGCAGAACTCAATGACACAGGATTACCAAAGCAAACGTTTTATAGTCCTCAAAAACAAACCTAAAAACCCCAACAAAACCTTTAACCCCAGAGACGACCCAGCAGCACCTCCCTGACAGCACACCACCTCATCAGGTCTGATCCCACAATTCCTCAAGCCCAGAGCTCCCCACAGGATCACACATCCTTCAAAGATGTCTGTGCTTTCTGCTAGCACGGTGCCTTGCATTAGGTGGGGGAAAGCAGCTCAGTCACGGCTGCTACCAAGCATTAACACCTAAGGACCTGCACCATCTGCACAGGAGGAAAAGCCATCCGGAATTCTGGATCAGCCTCCTGAGCACACACGGCACCTCTGAGCCAAGGGACCTGCAAGGATCAGGGTGAAACGAAAGCATGAGCAGATTAGCCTGGAGGCAGCCCCAACACTGCTGGGTCACACCAGGGCAGGGATGGAGGGAACACTCTCCCAGGCATTGATACAACTGCGTGTGACAATGCCCGGGCCCCGGTGTGCATTTCCACTGCAATGTAACACTCACGTGTAAATCCTGCACAGTCCTTGGGGGAGCAACGCCTGTGTGCACGTTGCGTATTCGGAGAGCTACTGCCAAATTTCCCATCGACCTCTCGAAGAGAGACTGAACAATAACCCAGCTCTTGCCCACCCCGGCATTAATCAGCTCCGTGGCTGGCATTCTCAACCGAGATGACGGGATCAATGTGCTGTGGGAGGCAGCAATCCTGGCTCACCCCTCTGGGAGGTGTTTCCCGCTGCCGGCTGGAACAAGCAAAGGGAGAGGCTGCCCTGCCAGGGGTGAGCTCAGCCCCCGTTGGGGGTTCAGACCCATTCCCCAGGCACCTACACATGCACTGCAGCCACAATAACACCCAGCACGCTCCCAGGGCCCTGCAGGATCAGGGCTTTGTTCCATGAAGAACAGGAATTCCTGTCTCCAGGGCCATAAATCCAGGTCTGACCCTGGTGCTGGTGCTGATTTATGGTTATTACCATTAATCTTGCCGAGCTGTGAGTGGTTTATTACCCACTTGCACAGGTACCTGCTTCCCCACGGTCACCCAGACTGATGGAGTCTGGATCTCACATCAGTGTTCCCACCAGAGCACATCCCCCTGGCAGTCCTGCCTGCTCTGTGCCAGCCCTCCTCTGCCCAAATCCCTCCAGGCAGGAGCAAGTTCCAGCAGGTAACACCACACCTGTCTCCAGGAGCATGAGGAAGAGCCCAGAGTTGCTCTGTACGAGGCTGGCACATCCCAGAGATCAGAGAGGGCCCCACATCGTCACTCACCCCTTGTCCCTGAGGACATTCCAGGGGATGCCCGGGTCGGGGGCTGTGTCCTCCCCGTGCTGCTGGGTCATCCCTGCCCCACAGAGCGCATTCCTCCATCTCCCATGAGTTTGGCTCCCTCCTCCACCCGACAATCCCAACTCGGCCTACAATTTGGGACTTTTAATTACACCAGGAATGGCGACAGCACATCCCTACAGACCGCCACGGGCTGCATTGCACGACTCCTGCCTCTCCAAGCCTCCTCCAAAAAGGAGTTTTTGAGCTCCTCTCTCCATCGCTGAGCCCTGCACGGGGCTCTCCAGCCCCCACCGGCAGCTGCGCATCCCCGAGCTGCGGCCGCAGCCCCGGCCAAGGAGGGGCCGGCCCCGCGGAGCCGCGGGCAGCAGGAACCCGCCCCGGGGCTATTTGCGGATGTGAACGCTGTTATTTTGCCTCCTGCTTGAAGAGGGCGCATCAAAGTCAAACCCAAAATACGGCGCTGGGCTTGAATTAAAAACTCTTGTCTGAAACCAAGGCAAGTTCCAAAAAAAGATCAAGGCTTTGTTTGAAATGTAAAAGTCTTTGCTGGGTTGTCAGGAGCTTTGGGGACCATCAGCATTATCCAGAGGCTGCAGGACAACAGCCAAGAGCTTCAGCTGTCCTCAGCATCCCTCATCTTTCTCAGAGGAGGCACTGACTCCCAGCAGCATCCCTGTTCCTCGAGCAGGAGAGCAGCAGCATCCACGCTCCCTGCTCTGGGAAAGGGCTGGGAAGTGCAGGGAGAGGTCGGGAGCA
Organism: Pycnonotus jocosus; assembly: GCA_013400435.1. Taxonomy (NCBI): domain Eukaryota; kingdom Metazoa; phylum Chordata; class Aves; order Passeriformes; family Pycnonotidae; genus Pycnonotus; species Pycnonotus jocosus. The sequence continues at coordinate 3,788 of VWYP01011375.1, forward strand.
CTGCCTGTGAGTGAGGGACTCCAGGAGCTCAGTCCTTCTCCTCTATCAAAGGGGAGAGGAGATGGATGTAACCACAGGCTGTCAGCACCGGCGCAGGGAAGAGAAATTGGATCCGGGAGGCTCGGCAGCCTCACGGACAGCAGGGTAACAAGCTCCCACAGGCAGGAGGAGAAGCCAGAAGGATGCAGACCAGCAATAACGTGCACTTTTCTAACAGGGAGGGTAACTCTGGCTGCAGCAAGGCTCTCTAGCACCTTTTTTTTTGTTTTGTTTTGTTTTTTGGTAATTAAGATTGAAAGAAGCTTTTTTTCTCCAGAAGCATCAGCTCTGTTGGAAGAGTCAATCCAGGGTAGCTCTGCAGGCCAGAGCAGCCTCTGCAATCATTTAACTGCTCTCTTCAAACCTGGGCTTAGCACAGGTCCCTTCTCTCCAGAGCTGCAGCTTGGGATGAATCACAGCCACCTCATTCCCTGAGCCCTGAGGGCTCTGGAAGGCCACACGAAAGCAAACAGCCCATTTTTGGCAGGGTTGAAGCTGCCTGTCCTCGAAGGGCACCAAACAGGGCTCCACGCTGCCCTCGGGTGCTGTGCAAGGAGCCTCCAAACTGGCTCGGAACAGCGACATCTTCAATCTTTCACGAGTTAAAAAAAAACACCGAGGGGAGGAACAGCACCAGGAGCGTGCCCTCCCCTCCCTGCCAGGGCTGCTCCTCTCTCCAGCCCTGGGGCTGTCTCCCAGCATCAGCTGTTTGGGGCATCTCAGCCCAATTAAGATCTTCCTTCAGGCCCCTTCGGGCGCTGAGGGGGCTCTGAGCTGGCAGAGAGCAGAGCAGCACCCCCAGCTCTGCGGGCAGGGCTCCCGTGTCTGAGCAGGGTCTGCCTCTCTCCTTGGAGAGCTTTGGGGACAAGCCACAAAGGGCCAGAGACTCTCCAGGGACACCTGCCCTTGGCTGCCACCCGTCTGCTCCCCCTCTGCACCCATCAGATGGGCCCAAGCAATGCGCAAAGCACTCGAGCAGGGCGTTAAGGTGGGTGTGGGGACCATGAGACCCCCAGGGAGCCAAACCACTCCTGGTTCCCCTTCAAACATGAGGGTTTGGCACATTCAGCACCACCACGGGCTCCCAAACCCACCCCAGTGCTGACATTAAAGTTCCTTTTTCTGCTCTGAAGCCCCTCTAATCGAGCTTCTCCCCTTCCCCAGGTGGAGAGCACCGATCCCAGCAGCCAGGGAGGCAGCAGGGCAGGAGCCTGTGCTCCATCCAAAGCTTTTCTCCTCCTCCCCACTGCAGGGGGGCTTCTCCCCCCATACCAAGCAGGATGTGGGAGTTCTCACCTGGATCCCCGTGTGAGGGTGGGGCAAACACCATTCCTGCTGCTCCAGACCCTCCCTTCCTCAGCCAGGGGCTCACATTGGGGAATCCTTTTCCAGAGCATCTCTGAGGCTGCAGGTATTGGGGAGAAGAAACATTTCTCATACTGGAACCATGGAACCAGCCCCAGACACACAGACTGCTCCTCCACTGCCCTGCAAAGCCACGTTTTCCTCTTCCTACAGGAAAGGAGAGAGTCTTTCTTTCTGGAAAAAGTCAAGAGAAGCTCCATGATGAGCCAAGGGGAAAATTGGCTCCACTCAGCAGCAGGAGGGCAAAGGTGCAGCCCTCATTTTCAGAGCTGACCCCACAGCAGAGGACCACCAGCACAGAGACACCCACTCAGCAGCACCAGCCCCCACCAGCAGCCCAGACCTCAAGGCTGAGTTTTTAAATCAGGAGATTAAAAATTTAAACTAAGGCTCTGGCTCGTTTTAACATGATTTCTTAACATTTAAAGGCCACCTTCCGAGCGTTCCTCGGGAACAGCAGCTGGGGAGCAGCCAGGGTTGCTGGGGGCTGCATCCAAGACTCTCACTTAATCAGAAGCTTCCAGAAGCTGAGGTTTTCGAGGCGCTCACTGGTGATCCCCCACAGCAGCCAGGGCCAGGCTGGGGGTTCCAGAGCCCCCCCCAAACCCACTCCTCTCAGCCAGAGCATCTGTAGTAACCCCATCCCTGATTCCCACATCCAAAGCCCAGAGAAACGGGGGTTTTGTTGGATTATCCAGACCCAAAAAGACTTGGGGGGACATCAGATCAATTTTTAGGAGATGTCACATGTCCTAGCACCCCTCATCTTGACATCACCATCTGAAGCACTCACAGATCTGTGGGTGCCCACAGCAGCCCTGGGCACTTTTCAAACCCCATAATTTGGGGGTCCTGCCAGCAGAACCCTACAAAAGCATCAGAGCCCAAAACCCACCTCTCTTGGTCCCCAAAGGCTCATCCTTCCTGGACAAGGTCAGCTCCAGCATTTCCCTGCCTGGCACAGGGTGGGCATCCCAGAGCAGCTGCAGAGAGCCAGCATCCCAACTGTGCTCTGCATTGAGGCAGGAGATTTAACCCACCTGCAGCTGAAACTCCTCCAGGTGTGCTCAGGGGGTACCTGCAGCCCCCAGCCCGTGCCTTCCCAACTCCCTCCTCTGCTGCCCAAGAAAAGGGGGAGCCCTGTCCCTGAGAGCGGGACAGGATCCTGCCTGGGGGCTCCAGCCCTGCCTGCAGGTGATAAATAATGAGTGAAAATCGGGGAAATAGTAAATAATATATTTACAGACCTGCATAATGGATGACACTGAGCTCAGGCTGCGACGAGAGATCCCTGCCTGGCAGGGGAGTGGGCACGGTGAGGAGGACATGTGGCTCTGGCAGGCTCCCCAGACCTGTCCCCCCATAAAAATCAGCCTTTCCCTTCCCCACTCGTGTTCCCACAAAGCTCCAGGGGCCTTTTAGGGAGATGTAATTACCAGCTCCTCAATCAATCCCGTCAGCAGCAGCCAAACCTCAAAGTGAATTATCCCATAATTGGGTTGGGATCGGGCTGTGGGGGCACCCAGGCAGGAGGAGAGGGGAGGGTCCCTGCCCAGCCCCTCCCGGTGCCCAGCCCACCCATCTTGCTGGATTTGCTGTTCCAGCCAGCTCAGCTCTGCTCCCCCTGGGGTCTCTGGGCGCTCTTGGGGTCACCACACCCCAAACATCACCCTGTGTCACCTCAGGGAGCGCAGAGATGCTCAGGAAATGGATTCTGGCTGGCTCCCACTGAGGAATTCTGCTTCCAACGGGCCACGGGTGGGATTTGCTGTCTCTTGTCACCCCTGAGAGCTGTTGACCCATGAACCACTGGCGAAGGATGAGGCTGTTGGGTGAGGGGGTGAAGGGGCAGGTCTGAGCCCTGGCACTGCTCTCCCAGCACGTTCCTTCCCACAGCAAACATCCCTGTGGGATACAGGGGGAAAAATCCAACAGCTGGAGCAGATCCCCAGCACAGCCTTGCAGGCAAGATTTGGGGGAAGCACACTGGTGCCTCAGTTTCCCTGGATGAGGTCCAGCCCAGCTATACCACGGGTGAGATGGGGACAGGGGTGACACAGAGCCCTTCCCAACTGGTTCATGCCACCACCTTGCTGGGAGCGAGGCTGGGAAAGATCCATCTCTCTGCCCGCTGGATAAAACAGCTACATTTCAGATAATTCCAGATAGTAAATTTTTTGAGTCCCTATAAGCTAAAATCAATATTGGCACAACTGTGCGTCATTAAAAACTAAATGAACATGACAAAGCCAAACTGCTGCCTATTAAACAAATGAGTTTCTATCCACACAGGCACAGCGGGTTCTGGAATCCTTTATTCCAGGAGCAGCTCTTTTATCCGAGGGGTGGGAGCAGGCGGGAGCAGGGAGCAGAGTGTGCCTGCCCTTCCCAGGACATGCTGTTCCAGGAGCTCAGCCATGCCCCGGGCTGCCCTCGGCTTCCCGAACTCGGGATCGGGATGGAGCAGCCCCACAGGCACCGGGGTTTGGTGCAGCAGGGAAAGGCAGCAGGAGGTGACCTTGGGATGGGGGACACTGGGCCAAAATGGGGTGATCTGGGCAGGGCGGGATGTGGGATGGGAGAGGGACAAGGAGGGATGGGAGAGGGATGGGAAAGGGATGGGAAAGGGATGGGAGAGGGATGGGAGAGGGAGGATTGGTGGTGATGGTCCTCCAGGGACAGTGTAGCAGTGCAGTGATGACACAACGGTGACACAACAATGACACAATGGCAGGGAAATAGTGACACAAGCACAGTGTCATGGCAGTACAACTGTGACAGAATGGTGACACAAGAGTGACACAATGGCAGTGCAGTGGTGACACAACCACCATTGTCAAGGCAATGCAACAGTGACGGAATGGTGACACAATGGCAGTACAGTGGTGACACAATGGCAATGTCATGGCAATGCAATGGTGACACAATGGCAGTGCAATAGTGGCACAATAGTGACACAACGATGGCAACATGGCAGTGCAATGGTGACAAAATGGAACTGCAATGGTGACACAATGACAATGTGATGGTGACACAATGGTGGCACAATGGCAATGCAATAGTGGCACTATGGTGGCACAATGATGGCAATACAGCACTGCAACAATGACAAAATGGGACTGAAATGGTGACACAATGACGATGTGATGGTGACACGATGGTGGCACAATGGCAATGCAACAGTGACACAATGGTGGCANGTGTAACAGTGACAAAATGAGACTGGAATGGTGACACAATAACAATGTGATGGTGACACGATGGTGACACAATGGGGGTGCAACAGTGACACAATGGTGGCACAATGGCAATGCAACAGTGACACAATAGTGGCACAATGATGGCAATACAGCACTGCAACAATGACAAAATGGGACTGAAATGGTGACACAATGACAATGTGATGGTGACAGGATGGTGACATAATGGTGGTGCAACAGTGACACAATAGTGGCACAATGATGGCAATACAGCAGTGTAACAGTGACAAAATGAGACTGGAATGGTGACACAATAACAATGTGATGGTGACACGATGGTGACACAATGGGGGTGCAACAGTGACACAATGGTGGCACAATGGCAACACAGCAGTGCAACGGTGACAAAATGAGAGTGCAACAGTGGCACAACAGTGATGCAGCGGTGAAACAAAACACAGCATTGTCACAGTGGCAGTGCCATGGCAGTGCAAGAGCTGTGCCCATCCAAGCACTGCCTCACCCTCCCTGGAACTGTGGCAAGAACCTGCACTAAACCTTTCCAGCCCAAATCCTGGAAGTCCTGGCAGTGCCCCCCGTCCTCTCCAGGGATTTGTGAGATCAGACCCTGCCTGTCACCCTCAGCTGCCACCATCACTCCGTGCTGTCACAGGCACGCACTGGGGACACTCTGCCAGCCGCCCACTGCCTGTCCCTGTGCTGTAATTCCCGTGCCCTGATTGTGTCCAAGCTCTCCGCGCACACCCGGAGGTGTCGGTGTGAGGAGGTGCTGGGTGAGCACTGCGGAGGGGGGCTGGGAATGGGGACGGGGCAGGGGCTGCTCGGCTGCCGCCTCCCCCCAGCTCCCAGCACATCCAACAGCCGGCAGGAAAGCCGGGAAGCGCCGGGAAAGGTCAGCGCGCTCAGCCATGGGAAGGAGAGCGCTGGAGGGCGGCTGAGCCGCTCCCACCCGTGCCAGCAGCTCCGGGGGTGCTGGGGATGGGCTCCCCTCATCTTCCTCCGGGACACGCGGGGGCCGCTGGAGCCCCGCGGGCTGTGCCGAGCTCACCGATGGCTCCTGGTGACACTGGTGACCCTCTCCAGCCCCCTGCCGTGCCCTCCCCCATCCTTCCCGCTCCTTCCCCCACCAGAACCTTCCTTTCGCTGCTTTTCCCCTACTTAACATTCAATTTTCTTCTCCTTATCCCTCATCTTTTCCATTATGGTTCCCATTTCCTTTTTTTAAAGCTTTCTGACATGGAAATATTTTATTTTTGGGAGCTTGGGGGAAGGCCTTGCTTGGCACAGGTTCCCTGGACATCCTCTGCCTAGGCCAGTTTGGGGGGCTGTGGGGAGGTGATCCATGTAGGTCCTTTCCAGCTGGAAATATTCCATTCCCTTCTAGCCAGAAGTGCTTCAATTCTGCAGGCTGCTTTAGGATTTGGGGGAATAAAGGGAAAAAAATGGAGGGTCCAGCAGGTCTGCTTAGGATTTGTGGAAATCCAGGGGGAAAATGGGGGTTTGGGGAATTCTGATGAGGATTTGGGTGAGCAGAGCCCCCTGTCCCTGTCCCATCCTCTGGAGAATTCTGGAGCCTCGCCGGGCTTTGGGGGTGATGAATTGTGTCCACACGTGGAATTTGAGCTTCCTGGAGCCACCAACTGCCCTTGGCACATGAGGGCAGTGCCAGTGCCATGTGGCACCGGAGCAAGGTGATGGATTGTCCCTCTGGGGACAGTGTGGAACATCCCAGCTCCTGCCTTGGTGGCACTGAGGGCTGTCACTTGGAGACTGTCAGCAGAGTGTGAAGTTCACCTCTGAGAGGAGAAAAAGGGACTGGGGATGGAAATGTGAGGCTTAGGAGGGATTTTCCCAAGGAAAATGTGCAGGATTCAGCCATGGCCTCCAGCCCCATCCTGCAGCAGAGGGATGGATGGTGAGGTGGCTGCATCTGTGAGTTGAAATTTCTCCCACAAGGAGCTGGGGAGAAGCTGCACCCCCAGGATTGTTGGATAGAGGCAGAGGAGTCAATCCCATCCCCACAGAGCCAAGGCTGGGAGGGCTGGGAGCTGCTGTGGGAAGTTTTATGGTGCTTGAATCAATCAGTGGGAATCCCATAAAAGTCAGTGGGTATAAATGGGTTCCCGGGATAGGTTTTGACATCCAATTGTCTTTTCCATTTCAGTTGTCATAAAGCTCTGCACACCCAGATATACAGCCCGAGCCAGGGTGCTCACTCCGAAATCCTGATGCGCAGCCACGTGTGCCACAACCCCCGGCACACGTGCACGGAGAGGCTCTGGACACACACATGGAAGAGCCCCTGCTCCTCCCAAGGAGCCAGGGATCCATTTCCCTGCCATTACCCACGGCAGGAGCAGAGGATGGGTGACAGGGGATCGATTTGTGAGGCTGTTCCAAAAAAAAACCTCATTTAAAGGAAAACTTAGATGAGCAAGCGAGCCGTACATCATCTCCCTGTAAATCATTTGTCGGGCTCGGGGAGGTGAGAGACAGGGCACGGGGATGGGGGTGGCTTGGGAAGCAGGGGATGGTGGAGGGTGCCTGCTTGTGACCCCGTTTCTGAGGCAGAGGATTGGACATGGAGTGGGGGTACCCCCCCATCCCCAGCCCCCCACCCTGGAGCTGGAATCTCTGGGAGAAGGTGGCTCTGCCCCACTGTAGCATTTCCAGATAAAGAATTATGGATCATTTCCTTCTGCCCATCTGGCACGCAGGGAAGAGGTGTGCTGGAATGAACCCCTGGCTCCAGAGTCTCCTTTTCCTCCTCCTTCCTCATCCTGGCCTGTTTGGAAACGAGAATTAAAGAAGCTGGAAGGGCTGGCAGAAAGAGGAGGGACTGTGTGGTGCAAAGATCCACACTGAAACACCTGGGATCTCAGGGTGATTCCACACCGGAGATCCAGCAACCCTGGGGAGACCCAGCACCCCTGGGGTCCTGTGATGGAATCCTGTCACCCCTAGGGTCCCACACCAGAGTCCTGTCATCCCTGATGTCCCAAACTCTAGTGCCATCATCCTTGTGGTCCCCTGCCAGCTGGCACAAGTGTTCCCCAGCCGATAACTCTCACCCAAGCCTCTGCCTCCCCTCCAAATCCATCTCTCCGGAGAGCAGGAACGTGCCGACAGGGATTTATCCCCTCCCCGGGGCGGGCGACTCGGTGCGAGCAGATGCCACTTTTGTGTCACAGTCTGATTTCTCTCCCCTCCATTCGCGGTTCATCATCAGCTCCGGCGGTGACCGGTCCCCTAAATCACCGCCCCCGCTCCCGCTGGGATTGATGCCGCGATTTTTCTCCTCTCCAAACAGCCACCCGCCGCCTGCGGCTCCGCAGGGACCCCGAGGAGGGAGGGTTGGGACAGAGGGGCTCCGAGCTGGCCCCTAATCCATGGGAGGATTAGGGATGTTCGTGCTGGAAAAGGGGGTGCCCAGGCACGCACATCCCAGCACCAATCCTGCAGGACGCAGCGGGATCCGGATCCAAACCCGCGGCTCTGCCCGGCCCTCGGATGAGCCGGGGCTTGTTCCCCAGCACAGCTCCCCGGCTTGGCACCGCCTGCAGCCCTCCAGCCCCTGCCAGGCTCTGCCTCCCTGGCAAACAGCAGCTTCCTTCTGGCTGCTCTCAGCGCTGAGGATTCCAGAGAGCGTCCAGGCTGCTGGCAGGGCTGGGGCAGCGGCGCAGGGAGCTCCTTTGGCAAAAGGGTCCTAAATGGTCACATCGGTGTCCCCTGGGCGCTGGGATGGGCTGCGCTGTCACCGTGGGGTGGCCGGGCATGGGTGCACGGCCCCGTGCAGGTTTGGCAGAGGATGATGCTCGGTACACGCCATGCTCCTGTCGCATTTCGGGATTGAGTGATCGAGCAGGGGACGCTGGAGTCCCACAGGGGCTCAGCCAGGGCTGCTCCAGCCCCACGGAGCTGCAGGGAGGGGAAGGAGAAGCTGGAGGGATGCTGTGCCAGAGCCCAGTGTCCCTGCTCCAGCCTGAGCCTGGGCTGCAGCCAGAGGAGGCTGGGGGTGGATAAAGCTCATCTCCTCCAGCATATGGAGCTCGGAGCGAGCTGTCCCCAGGCAGCGGCGGGGCGTGCACGGGGAGCTGCCCCCGGAGCCCGCGGTCCCTGCCAGAGCCTGCCCACATCCACACGCTGCTGTCCCCTGCCAGGATCCGTCACCGCCAGCTGCCTGGGGAGGGACATGGGCACTGATCCGTGCTGGCCTCGGCTCCTGGCACTCCGGGATGAGGACATGGCTCAGCCCCACAGCCCCGGGGAGGGAGCGCTGGCTGCAGTGCGGGATGGAGCTCGAGGTCTCCATGACCTCAAAAGGGAGGAATGGACCTTTCGAGCCTCCAGCTCGAGGCAGCAGGGACAGGCAGCTGGTGCCCCTTGTCCTCTGTGCCACACTGACGTGACCATGGCCAGGCTGTGGGGACACACATCCCTGGGCACCGGGGACAGTGGAACTGATTTAAATCCATTTTAAGTGCCAGTCCCTCTCTGTGAGTCCCTGTCTAATGTGACATTAGACTGTGGCATCACCAGGGCTGGATCCACAAGGTCCTGCCCGAGCAGGATGAGACCCTGTGCCATGTCCAGCCTCAGCAATCACCCTGAGCACAAGACACTTTGAGTCCACCTGCATCTCCCGAGGTGCCAACAAATCCCTGCCACCGCCACCAGCTCCTGCAGACCCCTCATCCTCTGTGTCCCCAACCCCAGGGAGCTGTGGCCCCCAACACCCCCCAGATCACCCCAGGATACTCCATGCCACCCCCTGCCAGAGCCAGGGCCGTGCTGGAGGAGGGTCCCCGGTGCAATGGCAGTAACAAGCTTCTGTTAAATAATTGAATTCCTCAAATCGTTCCCTTTTTCCCTCCGGTTTTGGTACACATTTGTCACCGTGCCATTAGGCAGACGCTTTGCTCGCACTTCATTTATTCATAAGTGCAGCCGTGACAATGACAGCAGAGCTGAGCACAACTGCTGGCACGGGACACGGCTGTCCTGGCACTCCCAGCTCTCACAGTGGCACCAGAACAGTGACAACACCAGGGTCACAGTGGAGGGTGAGGGCTCTGTGCGTCCTGTTTGTCACAGCTTCCCCTCTTTGGGGGACAGATGGGGACAATCAGCTCTGCACCCGCTGCTCCCCATCTCTTGCAGTGGCTTTGGGTGGTGACAGTGCTGAGTCCCAAGGACCTCTGGAATGCCCAGAGCTGGAGCTGCCTCTGCTCACCATCTCTGCTGTGTCCAGAAGATCCAGGGGAGGAATTAAAGGTGAATCTGGCCTTGCTCCTGCTCAGCAGAGCCACAGAGCCACTGTGGGCTCCTGCACCAGCACCAGGAACCCGGCAGATGGGAGAAGCCATTAAAGGCCATGAGGGAGCAGCAATCCCTCGGTGCTGGATGTCACCAACCTCACGTGCAGCCAGGGACCAGCACCACAGGTTGCCACAGGACATCAGCACGTGCCCATCCCATGGCAAACCGCTGGTGCTGCTGCTGCCAGGATGGGGATGGCTGAGGCAGCTCTGGATGGCCACAGATGCATTCACCCAGCCCTGGGCTCCTGTCAGAGCCCCCAAGGGACTGAACACCCTGAGGGTGCCGAGCTGGAACCCCCTGATCCTGGTGCAGCACCCACGGGTCCATCCATGCCGTGCGTAGTGCCACCTCCACGGGCTGGGGGCTGGAGGGACAGGCCTCGCCTTGCAGGAGCTCTGCTCAGCTAATTGCAGTAATTAGCCCGTAATGAAGCAATTACTTGAGGACGCGGTTCCATGTGTTCCTGCAGGGGGGGAGGACTGGGGAGCAGTCTCAGAGCAGCGCGGTGGCCGAGGGGACAAGGACACCGCACATCCCCCGAGGGGACATTAGGGGCGCAGTGTTTTCTCCATGGATTTCCTCCCGGGATTCCTGTTCCTCCATGATTCTGGTGCAAGGGAGAGGCCGGACCCTGGGGTGGGAGCCCGCGGTGGTGACGGGGAGGGATGCGATGGGATGGGATGGAGGGAGCTGCGCTGGCGGGAGCTGCACGGACACGTTGCTCCCGAGGTCTGTGCCGGAGCCGGAGCCAGGGAGTGCCGGAGCCAGGCGAGGGGAGGCCGCCAGCTGGCCGGCTCCACCCTGGAGCAGCGCCCGGCTGTCTCTGCTCGCATGGAAGGGGCCAAGTTAACCCCCCGCGCATGGAGAGGGGCCGGGAGCTGCGGAGCAAAGGCATCTCCAGCCCTGGGATGCTGCCCGCGGCCGGGGTGCCCATCCCAGTGACACCCTGCAGTCCCAGAGACACGAACCAGGGAATCACCGCTCTGCAGGGCTCCTGGAGTGCTGGAGGCACAGCTGGAGGTGTGGGAACATCCGGATTCTCCTTGGGGTTCGCTGTTCCCCAACCTCTCCCCATTTGCACAAACCCTCACTGACAGCCTGGATTTCCCCATTTTCACCCACACACTGGAGAAATAAGGCTCGTCCCCACTCTGGTGAAGGACATGAGGAGCCTCTGATGGCATCACATCCACCAGAGCACCGGGACCCCCTCAGCCCCTCCATGGCACCGAGGGCATCCTCCAGGAGTGCCCCGGGATTGTGGCAGCAGAGCCACGGGCACGGAGCGTGCCTGACAGGAATCGTGGCTCGGCGGGGAAGGAGCAGACGGGAGGGAAATAAAAGCAAATTACATCAGTGCTGGCATGGGCAGCCATCCCGGAGAGCTATTTCGGGAAGGGCCAGGCCGGCTGCAGGGATAAGCACTTGCAGATGTTGCTCGGAGCACCTCGCCCGGGCTCCTTCTGCCGGGGCTGCGGGGAAAGGACACTGCCAGCGCGGGGACACGGCGGCGGGACAGGCTGGGGGTCCCTCCTCCTTCCACCCCCACAGCCAGGGGATGCCTGGGTGGTGCTGGATGCCTGGATCCAGTCCTTGGGCCTCGCTGGGGTTCCCCAGCACTGTGTCCGGCTGTCACATACACCAGGACGGCTCGGGGGACCTCTGGGTAGGGGGACACAAAGTGCCCGGCTGGTGGCCAGGACGTGGTGGCATCTCAAGGTGATTGGCAAGGGCAAGGAAAGAGAAACCTGGCCGTTGCCATGGTTACCACCTAACATCCTCCAGCACGGGCTCCAAGCAGTAATTCCGGTGTTGCATCGCCGGGATGGGCTGTGGCGGGGAGGGAAGGGATGGATGGCTCCCGGTTGTGCCGTTTGGTTTTGGGGAAAACCGAGGCTGCCCCTCAGCAAGGAGCAGTCAGAGCTCAGCTCAGGCTGGGCTGGGGGGAGCCTCGATGCTCAGTCATCCCCTAAACATTCCCAAATCCCGTTCAGGATCTGAGCCCACGCAGGGATCTGGCCTTGGCTCCAGCTGTGGGGGGCTGGAGCCCGGCTCAGAGCTGGGATGTGATCCCAGGGCTCCGTCAGCCTCCGCGTTACCCTCAAACCAAAGGAAACAGCAGCAGGGGTGGAACGGAGTCAAAGCAGAGACGTGGCAGATGTTTCTCCTCTCCCCAAGCTCCCCCTTTGCTACATGGGACATGACGCTGGCGGGTCCCCGTCCCTGCTGGCCCCTGTGTCACCCGGTGGCACAGGATGATGGGCACCGTGGTGGCAGGTGGCGTTTGCCAGCTGCCCTGGCTGCTGCGGGGAGCCACGGCAGGAGGGAGCAGCCCATTTGTGAGCTGCTGCCAGATGTTCCTCTGCAAAATAATTCGATGGAAAAACAGGGAAGGGAGAACGTTTTTCCAGCGACATCTTGTTTTAATATTTTAAAAAAAAATCAAAAAAAACCACAACAAAACGGAAATAATGTTGGAGGAAGGAAAGCAGTGCCCAAGTTTGTCCCCATCCCGTGCACAAACAGGGTCTGTGATGCCAGAGGGAATCCCAGCTCCTGGTTCCACAGCCCCAAGGACCATCCCAGCGCCCTGAGGAGCCTGAGGGTGCTTGGCCAGGCGCTGTGTGGGCTGGTGACACTCTGCAGTCACAGCTGTGCAGAGGTGACAGACTGACCCACCACGGCTGACACTGGGATTTATGGCCTGGAGAGGCAGCCAAGGCCCTGCGCAGCCCCAAAGAGGAGCCAAGGACAACACAGTCCCTGTGTGACCCCAGAGCCTCCCCCAGGTCCTGGCTCCAGTCCCAGAATGGGGCTGCCTTTGTCCCATCCAGCACTCAGCAGCCCCCAAGGGACACCAATCCCCCTCTGTGTTCCCCACCAGCCCCACATCACCTCGGGGAACTGCAGGGAAGGCAGAAAGCCCTAAAATCAGACCAAGAGGAGGAAGAGGGGCTTTCCACAGGGCTTGGTGTTCCCCCAAGCTGCATTCCTGCCTCAGTGCAGCCAGGTTTCCAGCAGGCAGAGGGGATGGAATGGAAAAAAGAGGAAGTCACAACACAGGCAATCAGCTCTGGCCACAGGGCCATTGGCACACTCTGAATCCCCATTCCTTTTCCCTTTCCCATCTTTATCTCCATTCCCATCCACTTCTCCATCCCATTTCCCTTCTCCATTCCCATTCCCATCCCCGTTCTCTCACTCGTGCCTGTTCCCCATGGCCTTACCCTTCCCTTTTCCCTTCCCCATCCTTTACCACACCTCTTTTCCCATCTCCATCCCATCCCAGTGGATCATCCTCACCACGATCCAGGCTCACTGCCACATTGCTCCCACCATCCAGCAGCTCCAAACTGGGACCAGGTGGCTCAGTCTGCAAAAGGAGCAGAATCAGGACACGGACACCAAAAGCCACCATGGTCCCCAAGAAGAAAAAAGATCCCCTGAGAGAGGAGGGGGAAGGAGAAGAAAAGGGGAAAAAAAAAGTTCAATCAGCTTTGTAAAGGGCACAATTTACAAAACCCATTCCATATTTTACTAGGCTGGGATTTAGGGATTAGTCTGTAATACTTAGGTGGCTTTTTGTAATAAAACCCTGAGCTGCAGCAGCCTTGGGAAAGGAAAAGGTGGCAGGAGTCTCCTCTCCATCCCGTGCTCATTTTCCCAGAGTTTCCTCCTTGTTTCTTTCTTTTTTCCTTTTTTTTTTTTTTTTATCTCAGCAGCCCTGTTAATCTGGGCTTTATCTGCCTATGGAGGAGGCCTGAGCTCTTTATTGGATTTTTGGCAAGAATAAATGATTTAGTTTGGGGTATTACGGAGACGATTCCGTGGGATTACGGCACCTCATAAACGGAACAGCGGGGATCAATTCCTCGCCGTGGGAATGTGCCTGTGCCTACGTGCTGCTGCCTCAGGGGCGTGGCACAGGTGTGGTGTGGTGGCACAGGCACAGGTGTGGTGGCTATGGCATGGATAGGGTGGCTATGGCACAGGTGTGATGGCTATGGCACAGGTCTGGTGGCACAGGCACAGGTGTGGTGGCTGTGGCACAGGTGTGGTGGCACAGGCACAGGTAGGGTGGCTATGGCACCGATAGGGTGGCTCTGGTACACACATGGCCATTATGTCCAGCCCTGACCCCATGGACAGCCCCAGGATCAAACCAAACCCTCCTGGATGTGCCAGGGAGGACGTTGGCACGAGGCCACCAAGCAGGAACATCCCCCCTGGGCTGAGGTGGAAGGTGACAGCACATCCCCCTCTCAGGAAGATCCCAAACCCACACCAAAGCTCTCAATCCCCTCAGCACCGACCTCAAGAGGGAAACAATTCCCAGGGGCAGGAGCAGCTCCAGCCTCTCCTCCCAGCTCAGCCCCAGGCTGGGGCTGGGGGCAGGGTCCTGTCCCCTCCTCAGTGCGGTGCTGGTGCCACCACGGTGTCCCCACAGTGCTGTGACAGGGGGTGGGCAGAGCTTTGAAGCCCAGGGCTGAGTGGGTGCAGGAGGCAGCGCCGTTGTCAAGTCTCTAATTAAGAAAATCCTTTGGGAAATGCAGATCCCTCGGCTGTGTGGGAGCACAGCCCAGCCAAGGACCTTGGGGACAGGGATTTTATTGGGAAGCCACCCCTGTCCCTGTCCCCACACCTGTCCCAGGCCCACCAGTGATGCAGGAAGGGGTTGCAGCCCCCAGCCCTCCCTGCAGATGGGAGACCCGGCTGCTCTTTGGCATTCCATCATGGAAAAGGCATCTCTCCTCCATCCTGCCACAGCCAGCCATGGATCCCACCAATCCAAGGGAGAAATCCACAGGAAAAGCGAGGCAGGAGAGCCCATAAGTCGTGGCTGCCCTGAGAGGTTCATCAATAATGCACAAACTCAGGGCTGGGGAGGGCTTTTCCCAGTTAATTCCGCACATGGGGAGTGCCCGCGGCCACGGCAGCACAGCTCCCTGCTCCCAGGGAATTCCTGCCTGCAGGACTGACACATTTATTATTTCTCCCATAATTACGTTATCGTGAGCCTTTGTCAGGAAGCTCCCTGGGAGTCATGGCCCCACACGGGGCTCCCAGGCAGGAGCTGGCTCTGGAATGCTGACAGAGAGGGATTTGCTTGGGAAAGTAGGTCAGGATGGGACCTGTGGCCTCAGTGGTGCAGCCTGGAGCTGGGATTCACTGCAGCTGCTGCACCGTGCCCTGGGAGGGGATGGAATGGGGATGGGGTGGGGATGGAATGGGAATGGAATGGGAATGGAATGAGAATGGAATGGGGATGGAATGGGGATGGAGACGGGATAAGGATGGGATGAGATGGTGATGGGAATGGCATGAAAATGAGATGGGAATGGGATGAGATGGGAATGAGGAAGGGGGTGGGATGGGATTGCGATAGGAATGGGAACAGGGATAGGATGGAGATAGGAATGGGAAAGGGAATGGGATTGGGATGAAGATAGTGTGGGGATGGGGATGGGAACAGGGATAGAATGGAGATAGGAATTGGAAAGGAAATGGGGTTGAGATGAAGACAGTGTGGGGGTAGGGATGGGGGTGGGGATGGGATAGGGATGGGAACAGGGATAAGATGGAGAAAGGAATCAGAAAGGGAATGGGGTTGGGCTGAAGACAGTGTGGGGGTAGGAATGGGGTTGGAATGGGATGCAATGTGGATGGGATTAGATGGAAGTGGGTTTGGAATGGGATGAGATGGGGACGGGATGGCGATGAAGATGAGGATGAGGATGAAGATGAGGATGTGGCTGTCCTGGGGATGGGCACAGGGACAGAGGGGACAGGCGCGTGCCGTGTGTGTGGCTATTGAAGGCGCCGTCCCAGAGCCGCTGGATAATTGCAGCGCTGCCGCCCGGAGCCGAGCGGATGAGCCGGGCGACAGCTCCCAATTATTGCAGCGCAGCGGGAGAAAGGCAAAGAAAGGAAGAGAAGAAAAGCACAATTATCGGGGCCTCGGCGGCGGCGCCGCGCACGGCTGCAATTTCCAGGCACAGCCCCGCTCCCAGCGCGTGACACTTCCATTGATTTTTAAACGGGCACTTTTCCATCCCCGCCTCCCGTCCTTCATCCCACGGACACTGGGACAGGCTCCTGAATCCCCTGGATGATCCCTGAGCATCTCTGCCACCGGCTCAGCCCAGCCCTTGGTGGGTACCTCAACACCACCCATCAATCTGGAGACTCCGATGCTCCCCCCGTTTCCATCTCGCTCTCCCACCTTTCCCTCCCAGAGCTGCTCCCGGCTCCGGAATCGCAGCCCTGTATATTAAAAAAGGTCAGATTTCAGCTCTTGTGAGGAAGCAGAAAGCAGAGCAGCGTGAAGAGCCGCAGCTCCCGGTTCTTGAGGGATCAGGGATTGGGGGCACGGGGGGGTCCCGGTGCTGGATCCGCTCCCTGCTGCGGGGGATGGGCGGGGCTGTGCCGATCCCACATTGTCACTCCGTAATTGACAATTAAATTTAATTACACCTTTGAGAAATAACAGCGTGCGCTGGGTTAATGGGCCTGTCTGGAGCGGGTGGGTTCCTCCCACTCTCTGAGGTGGAGCAGGGGTGACATCCGTGACGTGGTGACACCGTTTGCCAGGATGGGGTGGCAGCTGTGCTCTGGGGACCCCAGCAGCGGAGGTGGCCTCAGCATGGGGACATTCTCCATCAGCAGCAGCAAACCCATCCCAGGGCACATCCTGGATGCTTTTCCTAGGAATCCAGCAGCACCCAGAGTAAACAACATCACTGGCACCCTGAAGCTCCGTGCTGGGGGTGCTGGAGGTCCCCCAGCACAGCTCAATTATTTATCTCCATAAAAAATATGGATCATGGAGCTGCCTGGCCACCTTTACCTGTTCCCATCCCTGCTCTTTTTCCCTCTTTTTAATTTTGTTAAATTTTTCTTTGAAGCAACATCACAGCTGTCTCCCAGATTGGCTTCCTGCTTTATGAACCTTTGGAAGCAATCATCGGCGGCTCTCAAGGTTTCTGCTGCAATTAGAGAGATTTTTCCAGAGTGAGGATCAGGTGCTCAGCGGGAGCTGAGGTGGTTGAAGGCTCGGCAATCCCAGACTCCACATTTGGGATAACCAGCTCAGCATCTCCCTGGCATCCCCATCCTTTCACACCTCTGTCTAATTAATGGTAATCAGCTGCAATTACCTAATTAGTTCGCTGATTTTTGCCCTCTGATCCTGTACTCATCACGCTCCCTCGGGACCGGATGAGCTTGGAGCATCAGCACCCAGGAGCACCCACACTTTGGGGTCACACAGCACCCAGGTGTCCCCAGGCAGGGGACAGGTTGGGTGGCCAACCCTCCACGTCCCCTTTGCACCCGGGTGCTCACAGACCTCATCCCAGCGAGGCCCTGAGGGGGACAGGAGTGTCCTGGTCCCCTCTGGCTGCCTGGAGAGCCACATGTGCCACAGTGGTGGCATCTCCCCATGGCACCCTCTGACGAGCTGTGGGGACATGTGCCAGGGCTGTGGGGACACCCAGAGTGCAGAGACTCCTCCTGGAAGTCCCCAGTGCCACTGTGCTCCCGAGCCACCCCAGATTGTGCAGAGACACTCTCAGCATCCACGGATTATTCCCACAGCACTTCCTGGGATTGTGACCCCCAGCGTGGCACCGTGACACGGTGGCCCTGCTCTGAGGGATGGCACAGAGGTGACAGGGCCACAGCCAGCTCTGGGGATGGGTGACCCTGGCTGCTGGACGCTGCAGAAGTGCGGCAGGGAATGAGGCCAAAGCGCGGCCGCTCTCTCCCTCCCAGTGATCATCGCCCTCATTAAAACCCAGCTAATTATTATTCGGGCTCATTAGCGATTATAAACTCCAGCGCTGGCACTTCATTAAAAAAATGACAACTTCGCACTTAATTACGTTCCCCAGCAGCCCAACGGGTGGGAGCGCTCGCCCTCCTGACCCCGGCCCGTGCCAGCACCGGCACCCACAGCAGTGCCAGAACCAGGGCAGTACCAGTACCAGTGCCCAAACCAGTGCCCACAGCACTGCCAGAACCAGTACCAGTGCCCAAACCAATGCCCACAGCACTGCCGGAACCAGTGCCCAAATCAGCACTCACAGCAGTGCCAGAACCAGAGCAGTGCCAGTGCCCAAAACACTCTCTACAGCAGTGCCAGATCCAGCACCAGTACCCACAGCAGTGCCAAAACCAGTGACAGTGCCAAAGCAGTACCCACAGCAGAACCAGCACCTAAACCAGTGCCAGCACCCACACCAGAACCAGTCCCCAAAGCAGAGCCAGCAGCACCCAGAGCAGTGCCAGCAGCCTCAGCAGTGCCAGCAGCTCCTTCCTGGCACGGGGCAGCATCTCCAGAGCAGCACATGGCACACTGGACACGGCACATGGCACACGGCAAAGGACACAGGACACATGGCACACGGCACCCGGAGCTGGCAGCCGGCCCCTTCCCTCTCCCTGGTGGATAATTGGCCACTAAATCCCTCTGGGGGGAGAAACGGTTGGGGAAAAAAAAATTACAGCTGCGGAACCAGCTCTCCAAAATTATATCACCTTCTCTGACAGGATAATTGCTCCTTTTCCCCGAGATTTAGTACGGATCTCACATCCTTAAACAGTTGGGTGTTATTTTAAGGGCTCCCAGTGTTTTTTCCCTCCTCTCCCAGGCACAGGGACCCGCGGCAGAGGGGGGATGGGAGTGGGGACACCGGGAGGTGACGGAGGGGAGGACACGCCTGTGGCACCCGGAGGGGAGGTGGGCATGATCCCGTTGCGGGTGGCACCGGCGCTGTCTCTTGTTGTCCGCACGCTCTAATGGCCACATCAATATTATCTCAGCTCCACGTTAGCCCGTGACAGGTGAATTAATGACACCGAGCCGGGAAGGGACACGCGGGGACACACAGGCAGGGGTCTGCTCAGGACAGGCAGAGCCCGCCCCGAGGGTGTTTGAGGGGGCAAAGCCCTTTGCCAGACCTCGGGCTCAGAGTGGTTTCAGCCCTGGGCACAATGGCACCCCCGATATTTCGGGGTGCCCAGTGCAGCGTGAGTGGCTCCCTAGGGTCACACCCTCTCCCAAGGAAACCTCTCCCTCCCTCTGGCTCCTCTCCAGCTTCCCAACCTCCAGGCCCACCGCGGCGAGCGATAAATCAGCCGGAGCCCTCGGTGTCACCGCCGCTGCCACCGGCCGAGCCCCATCCATCATCCCGGTGCCGCTGCCGCCTGCCACCTGCGCCCCGCGCCGGGACCCCACCTTCACCGGGGATGCTTCGGGGGACCCCGGCAGCGCCAGCCCTGCTCATTAGGGTCCCCCACGCCAGCCCTGTGCCGCAGCGAGAGCCACAACCATCAGCGCTATCCCGGCAGCAGCTGGTGGCCGGCACACGGGAGCAGCTGGGGAGCGAGCAGAGCGTGCCCGGGAGCAGATCCCGGGAATCGCCATCACCCCACACCTGCCCCGCGCTGCCTGCCAGCCGAGGGACCCCCGTGTCACCCCGCTGTCCCCCCGTGCCAGCCGCTCAGGGCGAGGAGCGGCCGTCCTTGTGGCTGCACGCGTTGCTTGGAAAACAACCCCCCATTAAAGCGTTCGGGGATTACAGCCGAGCGAGATCGAGTTCGTCAGGAGCCGGGGAGCATGAAAAGACGGCTCAGCGAGAGGATTTCTGCCTGCAAGCCCCGGTCGGGAGCATCGCTTTGGGGGCCGCTGCCCTCTTATGTCCCCATGTCACCCAGAGCGGGGACTGGCACCCTGCGGCAAAGTTTGGCTTTGCCGAGCTGCACCGAGCCCCGACGTGGCACCTGCCGTGCCACCGGGACATCCCCGCCAGCCCCAGGCCGCGGAGCGGGGCTGCGAGTCTGTAAATATATTATTTATTCTCTCTATTACCCTCCTCCATTATTCATTGTTTAATCCGCTGCTATTCTATTATTAACTCTCCCAAGCGCTTCGGCGCTGCTCTGACATGAAAGAGGCACCGCGAAATTCCGCATCCCGCCGTCCCCGCACCGGGATGAGGCAGGAGAGGGACCCGGAGCACCCGCAGTCAACATTCCACTGGTTTTTCCTCGGGTTTGAAGCACGGCCCTGCCAAAAAAACCCTCACCTCGCGTGATTGATGGATAGAGTAACAAGAGATCCCTGCTCCGGAGAAGAATTTGGGGTTTGGGGTGCAGGGAACGTTCTCCCGCAGCGTGAGGGTGAAGGTTTCCCACATTCCTGCTTGAAACCGCTCCAGTTAAATTATGCAGCAGGGTTTTAAAGAGCCGGGCTCGGAAGGAGCTGGAGGGGTTTTGTAGCAGCTCCTGGTGCCCAGCTCGGCCTCTGAAATGTCATTCCAGGGTGATCAGAGGGCTCCTAATTGCTGCCATTCTTGGGATGCAGGAAGCAGCTCCTGCCCTGGCACCTGGGCATTGCGGTGCCCGGCAGAGCAGCTCTGCTGCCTCAATCCTCCTTGGATTGCCCCAGGATTGGGGTTTGGGATGATTTTCAATGAAGGCAGTGAGGGTGAGGATCCTGAGCTCGCTGTCAGGATGGATTTACACCAAGAGCCAGGGAAAAAGGGATTATCCCATTAATTTGGGATGATCCCAGTGAGAACTGGGATCTGCAGGGGCAGGATCCAGCTCCAGGTCCCTCAGGGATGCAGTGGGGAAGGGGCTGGGGGGAAAGAGTGTCACCCAGTGGGGACAGGGCCCAGCCCAGACACGCCACACCCTGGGGACGTGTCCCCGAGCTCTGCTCCTGTCACACGTCCTGGTGTCACACGCTGTCACCGCACCTGCCCCCAGCGGGGAGGCCCCGGAGGGAGGGAGAGGAGGCACTTTAATCTCAATCAATTAGAAATAAGGCAGCCTTAACGACAGGGCAATAAAAGAACACTTTAATTTTAGAGCTAATTAAATATCAACAATTGGAATGCGGCAACAGACAGTTAACCTGGAGTATCCCATTATTTATAAGGAATATAATGCATTGACTGGGGGGGTGAAGTGAGTTGTAGTCATTTTAATATCAGCTGTCACAGTCTAACTGTTCTCTTTTGTCTCACTCCAGCACAATCATCTCTCCGGCTTCCTCCGGGACCGTTCCCACTTCTCTGCTCGACAGAAGATTAATTAAGCCCAGGTCCCCACAGAGGACGGGTGCGTGCGCTCCTGTCCCCGCTCCCCGAGCCCGGGTGACACCGGGGCTCCGCGGGCTCAGCCGAGCGAGGCGCTGCCTCCAGCCCCGGGGCTCGCTGTAATTGCAACCCCCGACCGAGTGACAACGCTTCGGAGCTGGGGATTATTGATGGGGAGCGTTCCAGGCTCTGCCGGGCACCCCGCGGCTGCCGTGGCTGCGGGCAGGGACAGAGCCATCGTCCCAGCTGTCACCCCAGCCCCCCAAAAACCTGCAGAGAATCGCTCTGCTCCCCACGCTGCCACAAGTTCCAGGCTCCCTGCTCCAGGAAAAGGAGCCTCTGGATCTGGAGAAATCCCTTGGGGCTCTCCTGGGACACGCTGTGGGGCTCTGAGTCCCTGTCCAAGCCAGGAGGGGATGCTGAGCCCCAAATCGGGGATATCCATCCCCAAAGCGGGGGTGCACGTCCTCCCCACAGCCCCCAAAGCCTCGGTGGCTGCACATCCACCCCGGGGCTCCGGCAGGCCTTGTTTAATGCATGCAAAGGCCCTGTTTAATTTGGCACATCCTGGTGGGTTTTTCACGGCTTCAGCAGCAGAAGGAGCCGCGGGGACCGAGCGGGTGCAGCCACCCCCGGCAGCAGCTGCGGATCCCTGGAATGCCGAGGGTCTCCTGGGGGGACACGGGGCTGATGTGACACCCCGAACACTCTGAAGACTCGGTCCCTGGAGACCAGATGGAATAAACCCCCAGCAGTGGTTGTGCTCCATCACTGCTCCCTCTGCAGGACGGGAAACTCCCGCATTCCCGAAATTTGCGGTTTCCTCCTCCAAAGTTCCCTGGAGCTCATGTGAGTCTCGGTCCCAGAGCTCACACCCTGCCACTGCCACCCCTGTGCTGCCACCCTGATCCTCCTGTCCCCGTCCCAGCTCCTCTGCGGTGTTCCTGCATCGGGCTGAGGTCTGAGCAGTGCGGGAAAAATGGGAATTACCGTCACCTTTCCATCTGCCTGAGGGGATGTGCCACCCGTGCCACCCAGGGGCAGTCCCGTGCCACCAATCCCCGCCACTCCAGCGCTCCAGCAGAGCTGCGCTGAGGGAATTATTGCCGTCTTTAAGCCGTGTTGACTTTCCCTCTCCGTTTTCCACTCTGGCTGCTCCCTGAAGGTGCCATAAGGCTGCAAACAGCACCGTGGAGCAGCTCCAGTGGGAAGGGATCCATGAGGATCAGCGAGCCCAATTCTTGGGGTCTGCCCCTCCCCTGGGGACAGGGGAGGAAAAGGGGAATTAGGGGGTGCAGCAGCAGTGGAAGGGAGAGGAGTCAAGGCAGAGAAAAACATTTTGATTCCCAATCTCTGGGTTTTTGTCACAGGTTGGAGATCCCGGATTTCGAAGCGAAATGCCAGCGCGCGACAAGGAGCCAGGGAATTTTCTTTGGGAAATGTCAAAACGCAGCATTTCCAGAGGGAAACGTCTCACTGCCCCCATCCCCAGAGCCCGGAGCCTCCCCGCTGCTGGCAGTGCCACCCGAGGGGGCCGGGCAAGGGCAGGGGGAGGGAGAGAGGGAGGGAGGGAGGACAAAGCCCCCATCCCTCCATCCGCAGCGTTTCCATGGGAGCTCTCTCAACCCTCATTACTGGAAAAATAATCCCAAGCCCTTTTCCACCTGCCAGGGCGAGAGAGGGGCTGCTGTGAGTGGGAAGTTCCGTGGGATTTCATTAGTGTTATTATTGTTATTATTTAATTCTCAAGGTCATGGGATTTAGGCCTGAGCTTACTTATTATCCAACCCCGCCAAATAAATGATGGATTCCCATTCCTGCCTCCAGCCGTGGCTATTATGGCTGCTGAAAACGTTTTTCTGCTCATGAAAAAAATAAAAAAAAAATAAAGGGAGAGGAAAGAAAAAAAGGGGGGAAGAGAAAGAGCAAAAGAAAAACTGCAATAGGAGCCAGGGAAATGATGGATTGCGGGAGATAATCCATCTTGTCAGCCCAGGACTACATAACCTTGATGTCAGCGGGTATTTTTCTCTGCCTGAGTCTCCGGCTGCGTGCGGGAGAGAGAGGAGCAGGGATGCTCCCAGCACACCTCGGGAGAACTGCCGGGATTCGGGGGTTTGCCCTCATTCCCGTGTCCCAGGTGGGCAGGGGGACGCCGGTGCCCAGCGCTGTGTCCCAGGGGGAGACGTGGTGGGCAGTGGGGGGCAGCGGGGGACAGCAGGGGAGCATCCCCAGGCAGGCCCTGGCAGCAGAATGTCCCCTCCCTTCAGCCTCTTTTTGTCACCAGNCTTTTTGCCCCCAGCCGGCCCCTCCTGTCCCCCCCCCCTTTTCTCCCCCCCCCCCCACTCCCACCACTCCTCCTTCCCCGCGTCTCTGCCATTTTTATCCGACGCTGCCCGTGAAAATTGGTGTGAAATAAAAAAAGGCCTCTGCGCCCAGAGATGAAATCAATTGATTTGGCAGGGTCGCCTGTGGACACCTCCGAGCAGCTCTTCCAATTTGCAGGACGGGCGCCGGCGCGGAGCAGCTCCTTCCCTTTCTTCTCCTCCGTCTCCCGTTCTTCCACCCCGAATTTTTTCGTTGTTGTTTTGCTTTCTTTTTTTTTTTCTTTTTCTTTTTTTTTTTTTTTCTCTCTCTTCTGTCTTTCCAATTTCCCTTTTATGTTCCCCTCATTTTTGCTTTCCATTTAATGGAAATCAGCCCTGGGTGTGCGAGCGCTGCACACGCGGCCTCTCGTCGGAGGCGGCTTAGGATGTGCAGAGTCCCCGAGTGCCCGGGGACAGCGAGGATTTGGGGGATCCCGAGGGGCTGAGCAGGAGCATCCCAGTGCCCTGGGTTCCTGGGTTCCTCTGTAGGTGGGCTCAGAGCTGGGGAGGGTCCCCTGAGCTCAGAGCAGCCTCACTCATATCAGGGAACAGCACCAGGAGCTGCTGCACCTGGAACCGATCCTGGCCCGGGCTCTGCTCCATCCTTCCTCTGTCTCCTTCCTTCCTCCATCTCCATCTCGTCATTCCATCTCCATCCCTCCACCTTCCTCCCTCCTCCATCTCCCTCCCCTCATCTCCATCCCAATCCCACCCACACTGGAGGACGCCAAAACTGGAGCCAGAGGGGTTTTCAAACCAGCTCTCCCAGCCCTCCAGCCTCTGGATGAATGTTCAGCCCCAAACCAGCCCCCAAAAGCCAGGGAAAATCCCAGTGCAGGGACGGGAAGAGCCAGTGCCAAGCAGGAGAGGCACCCGGGCACCTTTGAGCCCCGTTGTGACGATTCTCCCTCATTTAATGGATCTCCCTGACCTCAGACACCCCAGGAGGGGCATGGAGGTGCCAAAGCCTGGAAGATCCCGATGGATCCTCACTGGAAGGGCTGGACAGGGATCCCCACCCTGCAGGAGCTGCCCCAACCCCACAGCTCTCCCCAAAAGCCATCCCCGACACAACTTCCCTTCATTAGAGCTTCAAGGCAGATGCGGCGCTAATCAGGAGAACCTTGATATTCCGCAGGAGCCTTAAGCCCTGAAAGGGAAGGGGAAAAAAAAATCCCACGCTCGCTTTGCAGCGCTTTCATTGCGCTTTGAGGTTAATGGAAGGCTAATTTGAAAGGACTCGGTTAATGAGAAAGCTAAAAATACTCCTCCCGTGCAGCCCCTTCCTCCCTGAGCCGGCGGCTGCCGATGCTGCTCCGTGAGCCCAGGGACGCCGTGTCCCTCACCTGACCCCCGTCCCCACCCCCTGGGGACATCACCATGGAGGGATGTGGTGGCTCGGTGGCATCTCCAGCAGGGACGTGTCCCTGCAGTGCTGAGATCGTGCCATGGAAAGGGGTGGGTGGGAATGGGAGGCTCCTGTGAGGGTCTGAAATTCCAGGGATTTTGGGGTGGGGACACCCGGGGCTGGCAGCCACACCTTCAGCTCACAGGGCTGATAAATCTCCTCCACCCTTCCAGCCTCATCCTGAACATCCACCCATTTCCAGGGTGGATCCACATCGCCTGGAGCAGCCCGTGATGCTCCTGCAGGAACGACTGGTTTTAATGGAAAAGATGGAAATTCAGGGGATTTTCCAGCTTGGAAGTGTCAGGGCTGGCTCTGGTTCATCCCTGTCTCTCCCTCACACGGCCATGGCAGCTGGATTCTGGTTTTCCATCAGTGAGACTGGACCAGCTCCAGCTTTGGCAGGGGCCGGTGGGGGCTGGCAGGGGCACATCCCACATCCCAAAAAGCTGTCACCTTCCTGGCGCTCCCAGCTCACACGCAGCCACTCGGGATGTGCTTTAATTAGGGAATGATCCGCACGGAAAATCGCTCCTTCGAGCGCCTCCCAGCCCAGGCTCGTGGCTCTGCTCCAAAGCAGCAGAAAAATCACCCAACTCCGAGGACAATTCCTAGAGATTTCATGGAGCTGCTGGTTGGGAGCAGCAGCTGTGGCCACAGGGGCTGAGGATGTGCCCAGAATGCTGCCAGTGCCATCCCAAAAGGAGCCACATTCCCTGTACCCCCAAAATAAACCACTGCAAGGAGAGGTTTGGGGGAGCACTAGGACCTGCCAGGAGAATCTGGGACGTGGTGGGACATGAGACACCCAGAGAGGCTGGGATGTGCTGGGATGTGCCAGGAGATGCCCAGAGAGGCTGGGAAATGCTGTGTCATGCCAGGAGATGCTGGGACAGCTGAGGACACACCAGGAATTCCCCATCCATGGGCAGAAGCAGCAGCCAGCAGCAGGAGGCTGTGCTCACATCCCTGGAATTCTCCTCTCCAAAGCTGCCCCAAAGCTTTCATCACAAAATGAGGATCAGGAGGGCAGGGCTGGATTGTCTCCCTGGAATCATCCAGGAGGTTTTCACTCCCTTTCCACATGAAAGGGTTTGTGTTCTCCTCAGTGGAGATCAGCTCCCATCTCCCTTCCCTGCTCCTCCAGAGACAGATCCCACATTTCCCCTGGAGGGGGGCTGGGTGCCTTTACCCTCCCCTTCCCGGGCAATTAGGAAAAATTCCCGGGGTGACCCAGGGAGATCCAGGCAGGAGGAAGGAGCTGGAGTTCCCCAAGCCCATTGATGGTTGAATTTTCCTTGGGAGAAGTAAAGCAGGAGATCATTGTGGCAGGAGGGGCTGAGCAGGGATGTTCGGGCTCCTGTTCCAGCCATTCCCCAGGGGCCCATTATGGAAATGTTTCCTCTCACTGGGAAATGGTGGAACAAGTCAGGATGAGAATCAGCAAAGCCAGGCAGGAATTTGTGTTTTAATCCAAGTCCTGTGCCCTGATGTCCCTGAGTGCTGTCCCATGATGTCCCCAAGCCCTGTGCCACAGTGTCAGTCCCTGTGCCCAGTGTCCCCAAGTTCTGTGTCACAATGTCCCCAAGCCCTGTGCCACAGTGTCAGACCCTGTGTCCAATGTCCCCAAGTTCTATGTCACAATGTCCCCAAGCCCTGTGCCACAGTGTCAGTCCCTGTGCCATCATATCCCCAAATTCTGTGTCACAATGTCCCCAAGCCCTGTGCCACAACATCCCCAAACCCTGTCCCTCAATGTCCCCAAGCCCTGTGCCAGCTCCACCCAGCTCACCACAAGCTGTGAGCATCCCACTGCCCCAAAACCTGCTGGTGACACCCCAAGGTCCTGGCAGGGCTATAAACAACCACTTTGGGTCCAGTTTGAAGGTTGGATTAAAAATAAAAGAATGAGTGGAAGAAAATTCCCCCTGAGACCAGCAGCCCCCTCTGCAGGGTCACAGTGTCCCAGGTCACCAGGCCACCACGCTGTCCCCATCCCTGTTCCAATCTGGAGCCTAATTAGGATCAAACAAACCCTCCCCCCTACAGAGAACTGTCCCTGGATGAGCAACGCAGAGACATCCAAATTAAGTTCTTTTCCTGCCCTGTTTTATTCCAGTTTTTAATTAGGTGGCTGCTGAGATGTGACGTGGCCCTGTGTAATGGTGTCACCGTGATTTATTAGGGCTGGAGTTACTGTCACCCTCCCAACCTCATTGTCCCCAGTCTCTGATGGGGTCCTACATGTCCCTGTCCCCATCTCCCTGCTGAGGACACCTCTTGCCACCTCCCCAGGGGAGGGAAAACTGCTACAAACAGATTTTTTTATTTAAAATAACACAAAAAAAACAGCAAAAAAAAATTAAACAAACAAACAAAAAAACCCACAAAAGAGCTGAAAATAGTCTGAGCCTTCTTTTTAAATAATTACAAATATGTTTTCAAGCAGAATCCCGGTGCTGCCAGCTGTGGGGACAGTGACACGTCCCCAAAGGGCACAGGGGAGGGATGGGGTGCCAGGGGGGACACAGAGCCACATGCCAGCTCTTCAAGGGACATTAAACCGGTCGCCACCATGCTGGAGGATGAGCACAAGTGACACTGGCTTTGTCCCCACGTTTGCAGAGCAGATGGTGAGGGACGGAAGCCACTCCATGGCTGAGAGCCCAGGCGGGCACTGAGGTGCCCAAACAGCCCCGTCCCCCCCGGATCCATGGGGACATTCCTGAGCTGACAGCCGGGAGGTGGCGGGGCTGGGCCAGCTGCTGGCACCTGGCTGCGGGGACAGTGCAGGGACAATCCTGGGACAATCCTGGGACAACCCTGGGACGTGCCAGGGTTTTGGCTGGGGGAGCTGTGGATGTACCTGGGACAACATTGCACGGCCAAACTGCCTCTAAGGGGGGGAAAGGAGGGAAAACCAAAGGGGATTTCCCAGCTCCGGAGTGGCCGTGCCCGTGTTTTGGGGAGGAGCTGGCGATGCCACCGGGATGTGTCACCAGAGCCCTGCCTCCAGGCCAGCAGGGATTCGGGCAGGGATGTCCCGTGCCCTGGGGGGTTTGGGGAGGTTTTCCCAGCCCGAGCAGGATGCTGAGGCTGGATCCATCTCACCTCCATCCCTGCTCTGTGATTGACGGGATAATCCAAGTGCCAGAGACAGCGACAGAGGAGCAGGAGCACTTTGGGCTGCTCCTTTGCAGAAGGAAAAACCTCCCAGGGAGCTCTGAGGGCAGAGACGGGGCAGGAGCAGAGGGAGAAGGGCTGGGAATGAGCTCCAGGGCAGATCCAGGGGGTCCCACGGGTCATCCCCTCACCTGGGCGCTGCCTCTGCTGATGGAGCAAGGTGAGGGATCACGGAATCCTGGAATCATGGAATGGTTTGGGTTGGGAGAGGCTTTAAAGCTTGTCCCGTTCCACCCCCTGTGGTGTGCAGGGACATCTCCCACTGTCCTAGGTTCCTCCAAGCCCCATCCACCCGAGCCAGCACAGAGCTGGGATCACCAGGACAGGTGAACACCAAGGCTGGACTTCACCTGGGATCCCCCTGAGCATCCAGGTGGGGAATCCTCACCTGGGGAATCCTCATCCCAGGGAATCCTCATCCCAGAGAATCCTTATCCCAGGGAATCCTCATCCCAGGGAATCCTTATCCTGAGTATTGGGGGCTGTGAATAATGAGGGAGGAATCCATGAGCAATTACATTCTAATTAATTAAGGATGATGGATAGAGGGGACTGGGTGACTCCACGCCATGGTAAAGGACCACGCTCCTGTCACCATCAAAGTGATTTTCTGCTTCTGAGGAGGGAGGGAGGGGGAAAAAGAGGAAGAGGAGGAGGAAGAACGATGGAAAGGAGGAAAAATAATAAGAGGAATAAAAAAGAGAAAACGCCAAGATTTATATCAGGGAAGGGAACTCCCAACACTCCATTTGAGTTCATTCCCTGTCTGTGATCCCTGGCTTTTAGTAGCTCAGGGAAGGCAACCTGTTAAGAAAATCCTATTGAAAAAAAAACCCCACCAGATTCTCTTTAATTTTGCAATGAAATGAGTTGGAGTGTGAGGAATGGCACGATAATTCATCCTGAAAATATTGGGCACTTTGCCAGGAGGATCCTCTTCCTGCAGCGAGGAAATTTCATTTAAAAGTGGTTTATTTTACCTTTTTTTTTTTCTTTTTTAACAGTTGTTATTTTAACCCAGAGGCCATAAAGCTCTGAGCAGCGAAAGCCTCTCTGAACTTCCCACCACGTGAGTTCCTTCCAATCACCAGGCAAACACTTGACCCCCACTTCCTTTTCCCATTCTGATATTTTAATCCAGAATTATTTTATCACCCACTGCCACCAAAAAAAAAAAAAAAAAAAAAAAAAAAAAAA
>VWYP01011375.1:33002-43505 GCA_013400435.1 Pycnonotus jocosus
AAAAAAAAAAAAAAAAAAAAGAAAGTTCCTAAGTAGTCATTTATTAACAGTTATAAGTATCATTAGGTAGAAAGATGTGGTAAAATATAGATTAGAGCGGGAAGAGCGGGGGATCCGAGTGCCATTTTTCCTGTTCAGCGTTGTCATTACACGTCCCGGCGTGCCGGATCACAGCCATGATTAGTGGCATCAAATGACTCCTGAAAAAATGATTATGTGCCATTAAAACCATCAGTCTGCCTGAAACCAGCACAAACAAATGGCCGTGCCGGGCATGAGGCAGCAGCTCCGGGGCTGCAGGATGTGACGGGAATGCCGGAGCCGCGGGGGCTGGGATCAGGGTGACGCTGAGGGAGGGACAGCCAGGGGTCCTGGGGTGGTGGCTGGGGGGATCCAGGGTGGGATTTGATGGTAAATGGCTCCCATCATCACAGGATGTGGTTGTGGGGTGTCCCCGCTCCAGATTCCTCTTTCCTTTTCAGCAGCTGCGGTTCCAGAGTGTGGCCCAGGCACAGCTCTCAGCCTGGAAAAGATTTCCCTGCAAGGGTTGTGGGGTCAGCCCCACCACCCCAAACCATCCCTCCCAACCATTATCCCAACCCATCACTCCCAAATCCCCGATGTGTCACCCCAGATCTGTAACCCCAGCTCCATAACGCCAACCCCCCAATTCTCCAAACCCAAGCCTTCACCCCCATTCCATAACCCTGACCCATGACCCCAATTCTTCATCCCAACCCATCATTCCAATTCCATAACCCTGACCCATTACTCCAATTCTTCATCCCAACCCATCATCCCAGTTCCATAACCCTGACCCATAACCCCAATTCTTCATCCCAACCCATCATCTGTGTTCCATAACCTTGACCCATGACCCCAATCCTTCAACCCAACCCATCATCCCATCTCCATAATTCTGACCCATGACCCCAATTCTTCATCCCAACCCATCATCCCAGTTCCATAATTCTGATCCATGACTCCAATTCTTCATCCCAACCCATCATCCCAGTCCCACATTCCCAGCTAATCACCCAAATCCATCACCCCAAACCCATCATCCCAAATCCACCACCCCATCTCTATAACCCCAACCCATCACCCCCAACCCTGTGCCCACACCCTGCCAGCCACTTGCAGCCCTTCACTCCCCGCCGTTTCCGCTTTCCGAGGACATAAATCCAGTTAGTCCGTCCGAGGGAGTGAAATCCAAATGTCACATCTGCGGAGACAGCTCAATCGAGGGTATTGATTGTCACGGAGAATATTCGCACTTCATTCACCTACTTAGTCCCTTCCCCCAGGCACACAGGAATTCATCAAACCTTGTCACACCACATAATAATACATGTTCCCAGGTGTTGTCACAGGCAGCTCAGACTTTCTCCAGCCTTCCCGGGCAAGCAGGAATTTAGGGAAGAAAGGATTTGCCAGCAGAATGAATGTGACGGTGCTGAGATGTGAATTAACCCCGTGGCAGCCAAGGGAAGACTCAACCCCCTTCCCGTGCCCATGCAGAGGCTGCTCAGGCTTTGTTTCCAGCTCCTTGGGATTTTTGGTGACTGCAATGAAATCAAGTTGGGGAGAAAAGACATTTTCCCATTGTTTGGAGCCTTTTGTTGACGGGTCTGCACTGCCTTTGAACCTTTTGGAGCAGAGCAGGGCTGTGGCTGCTCCCCTTCTCCAGAGGGGAACCTGGGCAGGGAAGGAAATACAACAGGGAAGATTTGGAGGTGAAGGAAAGGCTGGATGAAGAGAGGGGCTCAGGGTGGTCCCTGCAGCCCTGCCGGGGCTGTGGAGGCTGCAAGATCTCACTGGAGTGAGCAGGATGAGGGTGGGGTGAGCCTGGACCCCAAAAGGGGCCCTCAGAAAGGAGCAGGGTCACACTGGCACATCTGGTGTCATTGTCCCCAACCCCAGAGCTCTTCCATGTGTCCTCCGTCCCTGGACCACGTGGGTGGTGGCTGTCACCAGCCCTCGCCTGCTGGCTGAGATAAAGTGGAAGCAGGAGCTGCTGCCCCTGAGCCACGTTTATTATTCATATTATTTGTGCGCTGATCTGATTCCGTGTAATGATTTAATCTGTTAATGGCCCCTGATTCAATCGCTCCTCTCCCGTTAATCTCCTCTTGCCATTTGCACCTGATTTCCTGATTTTTCTGACGGCGTTTTGGCAGCTGAGGGTCGGGTTTGCAGCTTTCCACGGGCACAGTGCCACGGCAGGTCACTCAGGGGCTGTGACAGGATTCTGCAGAGCCATGGCCAGAGAAGGGAGGAGGAGGAAGAAGCAGGGAAACCTCTTGAGGCTGCCCAAACCTGGAGATCCAGAGGGTATCAGGGCAGGTCCCAGCTCCAGCACCATCCCTGGACACAAATGTGCCCAGGGCTGTTGGAGGGGAGAAGCTGTTCTCTTCTTGGGAAAGCTCCTGGCATGTTGGTGTGCATCCCATCCCAGGGAGATCCTGCTCCCTGCATCCCATCCCATGGACAGGGTGATCCTGGTCCCTGCATCCCATCCCAGGGACAGGGTGATGCTGATCCCTGCATTCCATCCCAGGGACAGGATGATGCTGATCCCTGCATCCCATCCCAGGGAGATCCTGCTCCCTGCATTCCACCTCAGGGACAGGGTGATCCCTGCATCCCATCCCAGGGACAGGGTGATCCTGATCCCTCCATCCCATCCCAGGGACAGAGTGATCCTGCTCCCTGCATCCCACCCCAGTGACAGGGCTGTGCTGGTCCCCTGCCTGTGACATTGCCATTCCTCCCCTCGCGCTGCCAGGCTCCTCGGGCTGATTTATGGAAGCGCCAGGATGCAATCAAGGCCCCGGCCCCGGAGGACGTGGCGGCGGCGGCTCCGCTGCATTTGGACCGGGAGCAGGCGGCGGTGGAATGCCAATGGGAACCGGGGCCGGGCCAGGGCCCCGCCGGGAAGATGGATCTCTGCTCCTGAGCCTGGAGATGCTCAAGGCAGCGCCGGAGGAGCGGGACGTGCTCCCGCTAATGGGAACGTGGTGTCAGGAGAGGGGACGCGCCGCATCCATAACGCCGGTGACAAATGCCACCCCTCCGGGAAAGGAGCCCTCGAGGCAGAGCAAATATCTCCCTGCAAAGACAGCAGCAGCGTGGCGAGTGACAGGATTTGTCACCAGCTCCTGGGAAGGCGCCAGAGCCGCGGAGCCTTTGCCTTCGCCTCTGGGGAGCCCTGGGCACCCCGCTCTCCCCTGCTCCCCCATCCCAGCCCCAAGCAGCCATTCCCGGCGGCGATCCCTGCTCCGTGCCGGCTCCTCTCGCCTGACGTGAGCTGATTTTGGGAGGCAGTGGGTGACGAGGGAGTACAGCTGCCGCTAAGTTATCCAAACGATTTATCTTAAGATTCATCCAGAATTCATGGCGCGGGAGCCTGGGCCGTGTCGGCCGTTAATATTCATGCGGATTTGGAGCGGCGTTAATCACCGGCGCTGACAATTGGCACTTCCCTTAATTGCCCGTGCAGCCGGCTCTGCCCGCCGTGTCCCTCCCCCCCTCCGCCCCCCCGGGATGGGTGCAGGGTCACAGAATGTCCCCGCCTGGCTTTTTGTCCCCGTCTTGGTGCGGCACGAGGGGTTCACCCCAGCGCCCCGGGGTGAGCACCCACAGCAGAGCTCAGGGGTCTGGCGCATCCCCGGGGGTGTCCCTGTCCTCCAGTGCCACATCCCATCTGCATCCCGGTGGAGCTGTGCCCTCGCTGTCGCCGTCCCCGTGGCTGCTGGAGCATCCCCAGGGTGACACTGCTGCGCCCACGGCGGAGCTCAGGGGCCTGGATTCGTGGATATCCACCCCCGGGGCTCTCCCCATCCTCCCACGGCTTATTCCACCGTGGGCACACGGATCTGGATCCCGGTGGAGCTCTGTCCTCTCTGCCGCTGTGGAGCATCTGCAGCACCCCGGGGTGGGGCAGCTCCCACCCAGCCTGGAGCATCCATCCCGCGGCACATCCCGGAGTGGAGATGTAGCTCCGGAGCCCCGCGGAGCTGAGGTCTGGCTGCCAACCCGCCGGCTGCCGCCGTCGCCGTGGCTGGCGTTACCTGTCACCGCTGTCACTCCGCTCCCATCCCGCCAGCTGCCTCGGCGCGCCCCTGGAATACCAATGAGGAGCTGCGGCGCACGGGATCCCCTCGCCGAGCGGCCCCCTGGGGCTGGGGGACAACGTGTGCCACGGGCAGGGGTGGCAGCTGCCCCCCTGAGAGGTGCTGAGACCCCTGCAGAGAGGTGGGACACAGAGGTGTCACCATGTCCCCCTGGCAGGACACGGCCATGGGGACACCTTTGAGGTCACTTCCATCCTCTTGGGGCAGTGCACCCCAAAACCAACGCTGGGAAGCAGCACATGGAGCTGGAACCCCCTCCCCCGATCCCATCCATCCCCCTGCAGAGCCAAAGGAATCCCCCCAAAAAACCCCTAAACCCCACCCTAAACCCTGGTGCCCCCTGTGGCCGCTGCGGCTCTGGGCGGGTTTCAGCTGTCCTCGCGCTGTAATTGTCCTAATTAGATCGACAGATTCTGATGAAGGTTTCACAAGGAAAAGAAAGCAGGGAGGCAGGAGGAGATAATGGAATCGCAGATGACATTCCCATCACCCAGCCTCTCCCACAGCCGCCGCCGCAGCCCGGACGGAAAATTATGCGTAAGGGAGGAGGAAAATTACCATAATCTTCCTCTGCAGGATGACACCAAATTCGGCTGGAGCCCAGAGGGGTGACAGGGAGCTGCTCTGTCCTCACCCGGCAGTGCCACCACGGATGTCACCCATCCGTGTCACACACTGCCCACTGTGTCCCACGGTGCCAGCACCCACAGGGGGCTTGGTCTGGGCCCATCTGGGGCTGCCCACCCATGGCACCCCTCCTCCAGCACCCATGGGTGGGGGTCTCCCTGCACCCCATCAGGTCCTGGATGTGTCAGGAGTCATCGCTGGGTCACTATTGGTGACTCCCGGTGGGTTTGGGGACATTGGGGGGACATGAGGGGGACACACGGGGTCAGCACACAGCACCTCATGTGCCAGCCTGTGCCCCCAGCCAGGACAGACCCCCTTTGAGGGGCAGAGGGGGTGACATTGGGGTGTCACCCTCTTCTCACAGCCCCCCAAAACAATTGGAGGCAAAGCAGGAGCCTCTCCCCATCCGGATGCTGCTCCTGACTCCTATCTGGATGCTCTGCCCGGGCAGGATCCAGCCCAACCCACCCCTAATTAAAAAATTTATCAGTATTCCAGGGCTTCCAACAGTTCCCGATGCCTGCAGGAAAACTTCCAGCCCCGTTCTCCTTCTTTTCCCTGCCCTGGCCACACCACGACACCAACACTGAACTCAACTCTCCCCCAGACCTTTCCCCAGCCTTGTGCTCCCCCTTTTCCAAATTTCCTGCCTCCTTTCCAGGGCATTTCCATGAAAACGGGCGCTTTGTTCCTCGGGATTCAGCTCTGCCCCCGCTGCCCGTCCCACCTTCAGCCTGCGCCTGCCTTTGTCCTCCACAAACACGGAACAAAAGGGGAAGAGATGGAGAAAACAGGACCCAAAAGGGCTGGTTTGGGCCCCAAATGGTCCATGAGGCTCGCGATGCTGGGTGCGATGGTGCCGGGCTGATGGATGAGGAGAGGATTGATCGGCTCCCGGCAGCGCCGCCGGAGCCCCGCACGGAGATCTGAGCAAGGAGGAAAATGAGAGGGAAAGGAGGAAAAAGGGAAATTGGGAGAGACTGGGGAGAGATTCCTGTCCCTGGTAGTGATAAATGCCCCCAGCACACGGCAGAGAGGGAAATCCACCTTTCCTCTCTGCACTGGGGGGGAGAAATTCTGATAAAGTGGGGGAGAAATCAATTCCTGCTGCAGTTTGTGCCCCGAATCTCCAGTGAACGTGTCCTGTCCTGTCTCCTGTTCCCTCTGCCAGCTCCCACCTCTGCCTCCCGGCACAATCGCTGTTCCGAGGGACACGGGGGCTGCAAGGACAAACCAGCACGGTGACAGCGGTGCCAGCACGGTGCCACCACCCTGGGGACGCTGTGGGGACACGCTGCTCTGTGTGCGCAGCTGGAGACACTTTCTGGGAACAATTCCGGGGGAATTCCCTCCTGGAAGGGTGGTCAGAGAGTGGAAGGGGCTGGAGGGAGGTTTGGAGTCCCCATCCCTGGAGGTGACCGAGTGATCCAGGCTGGGGACAAGGTGGGTTTAGGGCACAGCTTGGATTCAGTCCTGGATCCATTCCCAACCTGAACGATCCTGGCATTCTGTCAGGCATTGGATTCACAGCTCCATCTGCCACATCCCAGCCGTGTATCTCAGCCACTCCTGTCCCCTCTCGGCCCAAACTGAGGCTCAGCACCCCTGGGATGTCCCTGCTCCCAAGGACAGGGACGCCTCCCATGCTGCAGCCTCCTGTGGGACCCCAAAACTGAGAATGGCCGCAGAACCACGGGGTGCTTTGGGTCGGAAGGACGTCAAAGCTCATCCAGCTGTGCCCCTTGCCGTGGGGGAGGGACCCCAGCCCGTGCCACCAGGTCCCCGAGGTCCCCAAGGGAACAGGCAGGTCCTGGCAGGGGGTGCTGGGAAGATGGGATGAGATTTGGAATCTCTTTTTTTCCTCCATGGGCTCGCAGCTCCCGCAGCCTTTGGAGCTGCTGGAGAAGAGGAAGAAGAGGAGGAGGAGGAAGGGGGAGGCTCCTCACTGCCCTGTCCACCAAACCCCACACCAAGGGGCTCCACAGCACCCCCAAACCACGAGGTTCAACTCCCCTTGATCCTTTCATGGCACTCCCCGAGCAGAACGCGAAGGATTTTTTAATTTAAACCGGCAGTCGGAGGGTGAATTAAGGCCGTTAATTGAATTTCCTCCGGCTGCGGAGCCGGGCCGGGGGGAGGCGGCAGGAACCGCATTTGATGTCTTGGAAAAGCTGCGGATTCCGAACGTGGTGGGGTTTGGGGTTGGGAGGGTTTTTTTAATATTTTTTTTCCAATTTCTTTTTTTAATTTAAAGCCGGTCATAAAAAAAAAGAGCCTGACTTTGAGGAGCTAATGACTCTCATGAATTATTTTTGTTGATTTAGGCACCCGCTCAGCTTTAAATGTTATCAATAAAGGAAAAGTGATTCCTTTCCCTGGGAGGGGTGGGAATGAGGCTGCTCCGGGGGTGCAGGGGAGGGGGGACAGGCACCCCCTGCCCCTCATCCAGCCCCTTCCCCTGCTCCCATGGTGAGGCCAAGCTGCCTTTTGGGAGACAAATGGGTGGATTGTGGATGGATAAGGAATTTTTTGGAATGCCCCATCCAGAGGGTGGTGCTCAATGGCTCGGAGTCCTGATGGACACCAGGGACCAGCAGTGACCCTCAGGGTCCTCGCTGGGACCAGTGTTAATTAATATTTTCATTGATGACACAAATGAAGGGATTATGAAGCCATGTGATGGTTTGGGGTGGGGAGAGACTCTAAATTTAATAATAACGACATTTCTTTATTCCCCAAAATAAATGGGGAGAGGACCAATCCCATTCCACTCTCTGCCACAGGTGGGGACGCCTTCCACCATCCCAGGCTGCTCCAAAACCTCCATAATCCCACAAAAATCCGGAGATTTTGGGGTGCTCCTCAGCCCCCCTCGGCATCAGCATTCAGCTCTGGTGCCAAAACGGGCACTTTTCATGCCGGTTTAGTTTTATTGTTATGCCAAAAGCTTTAATTCGGGGCTGTCGTCCTCCCGCGCCGCTGATTTACGCTGCCAGGGGTTTAATTACACCATTCAGCATTTCTTAAAACATGAAAAACCGCTTGAGTTTGGGAGCAATTAAAAGGCAGCGGAGTAGATCAGCCCATCAGAGAGGAGATAAGTAAATCAAACAATTAAAAAGCTCGTTCGGTGGCGAGGGAGAAGGGTCCCACCCCAAAATCATCTCCTGGGTGGGAGCCCGGGGCTGGCAACTCAGGTTTTACCCCAGTAATTGGGCTTGGGGTGATACTGGGAGCTACTGGGGGGGTTGGGACCCCATCCAGCATCCCTTAGGAGCATCCCAGAACCCCAAAAACCCATTTAGGGCTTGGCAGGATGGGGATGGGGACAGTGACAGGATTCCTGCCCCTGGCCACCCATCCCCAAGGATTCTGCCCGCGGGTTTGGGGTGGTTTGGATGGCTTTGGGGTTTTCAGCGGGATTGAGGCTCCCTCTTGTGGTAAAACCGGTTCATTACAGCCCTACCCTGGCTATGGAACCCCAGCACCTCCAGGGCTTCCCCTGCAGCACGGCTGAGCCCGAATCTTAGACAGATCATCCCCTCGAGATATTCTGATGCTCGGGACACTGCAAGCAGCTCCTGTTCCGCATTCCTGGCCGTGATCGGCTGGCTCTGGAAGGCTGGAGGTGCCCAAAATTCCCTCGGAGCCCGCCCCCGGCCCGCAGTGCGAACTGAGCCCTCACCAACTCATCGCAGCTCCCGCCGCCGCCACCGCGAACGGGCGCTTTTTGTCCGCCGCCCGCACCGTAGACAATAAAGCCCCGGATGCGGAAGTGCCGCGCTCATTTCCGGTTTCTGCACAGCGGCTGCTGGTGAGCAATGGCGGCCGGGGGAACCCAGGAGGGGGGGCCCGGGGGGATCCGCCTCCATCCGCGGCCTGGCGGCACCGGGCGGCCCCGGAGCGGGCCGGGGGCAGAAAGGGGAGCGGGGGGAGCCGATGGCGGGCGGGGAGCGGTGGGGGACGCGATGAGCGGCGGGCTGCACTGACACCATCTTGGCTCGTTTGTGCCGCAGGTTGGAGCTGTTGAAACCGAGCTGGAANGTGAGCAAGGGGGTCCCGGGGGATTCTCTGGCCCGGGAATGAGCTTTGGGCGGAGAGCACATCCCTGGAAGTGCTCCAGGCCTGGAAGGTGTCCCTGTCCATGGCATGGGGTGGAACTTTAGGGTCCTTTCCATGATTCCATGCGTTTCTATTTGGATTTGCAGCCTCGCAAGATTGAGGAGATCAAGGATTTCCTGCTGACGGCGCGGCGGAAGGACGCCAAGTGTGAGTGGGGGTCCCGGGGCTGCAGGGGAGGATGCTCCAGCACATTTCCCTGTGGACACTGAGGAGCTCCTTGGCGTGGGAATGCCGAGGGATTGGGGGTGACCTGGGGTGGCTCTGTGACTGAGGTCACTCCCAGGGGCACAGAGACTTGTGGGGGTCCAGGTGGGAATGATGTTCCCATCTCCAGGGGAATGGTGTTCCCTGGGTGTTTGGCCAAACCCCACTGGAAGCGATTCCCAAACGTCCCCCTGCTCTCTGGGAATGCTGCAGTTCTGTCATGACGGGTGATTCATCACCCTCAACGGGAGATTGCTGTTGACACCACAGAGGGAGGATAATTGAGACAAAGCGCTGCCTTGTCTCACTGTTCAACAACACGGGCAGAGTTTTCCCTCTTCTCCCTCTTGTTTGGATCTGGCTGTCACAGGATCCCTCAGGAATGTTTTGCTGTGGGAGAGTTGAGCACTGGGAGAGCCCTCAAGGAGCTTTTTCCTCCCCATCCTCACTTTGGAGTGCTCTGCACAGGGAAGGGAGTGGATTTTGTGTCCCATGGGTGACACTGGGGTGTCCCTGCTGTCCCCTGCACCCCACAGCTGTCAAGATCAAGAAGAACAAGGACAATGTGAAGTTCAAGGTGCGCTGCAGCCGGTACCTCTACACCTTGGTCATCACTGACAAGGAGAAGGCTGAGAAGCTGAAGCAGTCCCTGCCCCCAGGTATCCTGGGAATCTCATTTTGGATGGTTGGGATTGAGGGGGGCTGTGAGAGCCCCCTCCTTGTGAACCCTGCAGAGCTCCCACTGTCCCTGGAGCTGGTGTCAGTGCCTGGCCTGGGTCAGTGCTTGGTGTTCTGCAGAGCTGGGGGGCTCCAGGCAGCCCTTCCTTCCGTGCCTGAACCCCCCAGTTCATGTCCTCTCTCTCTCCTCCCCAGGTCTGGCCGTGAAGGAGCTGAAATGAGGCACGATCAGCTGGTACCTGCTGGATTCTCTTTGTTTGTTAAAATAAATAAAAAACCATTCCCGATGTCGTGTTTGGTGTTTCACAGCTCGCTG
Source organism: Pycnonotus jocosus (assembly GCA_013400435.1). Lineage (NCBI taxonomy): Eukaryota > Metazoa > Chordata > Aves > Passeriformes > Pycnonotidae > Pycnonotus > Pycnonotus jocosus. Next base: position 43,089 of record VWYP01011375.1, read on the forward strand.
TTCCTGGCCCTGCAGCCACTCTGGGGGGCTCGGGGCCGCTCTGGGGGTCCTGGGGCTGGTGTTGCTCCAGGCAGAGGGGTCCAAGGGCTGGTTCTGGTACCTGTGGGCACCAGGGAGTCACCAGACCTGGAGCCGCCCCTTGCTCATGGGTGTCCCTGGGGTGACAGCTGGGGACGGGACCTGCGGGATCCAGGCTGGCACACAGAGCCACCAGCGTGGCCTTGTCGCGGTGTCCTCGATAGCAGGGGCTGCCAGGCTGCGGTGCCCCCACAGCGGGATGATCGGGGTGCGGTGTCCCGGTGGCGGCGGTGACACCGTGCGCGGTCCCTGCCAGCGGCTCGGCGGCCATCGGGGGCGGTGCGCGGGGCGGGCCCGGAGGGCGGTGCCGGTGGGTGGGAGCCGGGGCGGGCCCGGGGC